>WTSP01009776.1:0-69964 GCA_025331215.1 Actenoides lindsayi
CTGCACACCCATCCTTGGTAGTGACTCTAACCATGGGGTGTTCTCACTGCTGGAAGCAGACACTGTCTGGGAAAACAGGCTGCTGACTGCAGACAGTGCAGTTAGTTAGAAGAACTGAGCTGAGAAATAAAATCACTGAACAGAATTAGTTCTGTTCTCACTCAAACCAGGACAAGGGGAAAAGGAGATCATAGAATCTTACAATGGTTTAGATTGGAAGGGACCTTTAAAGATCAGCTGGTGCACCGCCCCTGCCATGGGCAAGAGATGAAGGTCTAAAGGTTGTATGTCAAGTTAGCAGCTCAACATGCTTTCAAGGTATCATCAATAAAGGTCAAGAGGAACAAAGTTATGACAGTGAACTTTAGAATCCCTGACAGAATGCTACAACATCAGTTACCATGTGAACTTCTTTGTTATTCATACTAAACCATTTGTCCATTTATAGAAAGCTTTATTGATTTACACAGATACTCATTTGTCATGCCCTGTGCAGTGTATTAATAGCTGTTCAAGCACTTCATATGTGCTCAGCAATTTTTTCCTGCATACAGCTTCTGACTTTGTATGTTTTTGTGGCCACAGCTTCATACAGCAAAAAGAGAAAAAAGCAGAGAAGTCAAAACCTAGGTCAAAGTCTGTTGTTGGTAAACTAAAAAGCAATATTGGTGCAATCTTTCTTTAGATCTTTACGGCATTTTTTGGTAAGCTCTTATTCTAGGAAGAGTTTACCACTTGAACCGTTTCCATATCTTTGGTCACAGGAGATGTTCTGTTCACGTTACACAGAAAATTTGTCCTTTGGAAGACTAACACAACAAATTGTCAGAGAAACGTTTACCACCGTAGTTATACTGGTTAGAGGTACTGAAAATTGCACTTGTGTTTTTAAAATCAACATAATTATACCAACAGAAGCCTTAATTTAGTTCCAGCACTATAAAAGCATTTCCACTCTCCACTTTCCAGGGCCTTCTATATTGGTATAGACAGCTCTTTGATAGGAATAAAATGGGAACTGCACCTCATGACCTGTCTGTCAACACCTGAATGCTTCCACCTTCTGCTTTACACTTTCCACGACAGAGCAACGCTGGATCAGCCCTGGAGCTTCTCCCTGCTGATCTGCAGCCTCCGTGCTACAGCTCTGCTTCTGGCCCCCTATTCCTAGGACAGTAACTGAGACTGAAGAATGAAATAAGCAGCGAATTTAGCAGACTTAATACTTAACAAAATATTACTGTATGCTTTTTCAAATGTTTTAGTCTTAACTATTTCTTTCAGCTTACGGAGATGGGGAAAAGAAACCACGGAGAAATTAGTGATAGGATGGCAGCCAGGCTTCTCACCCTTGCTTCAAAACACATGGGCCCTCAGCCTTTGCAGTTGCATCATTTTCCAGTTTATTTTTTTTAGCATGATAATATTGCCTATTCTCTTTAACCACACTTACAATATGACACATTTTATCTGAAATACTTGGCCACTGTTCAGTTCCTATTCAGGTAAAACATGGCATGAAAGGAACACATATGATGTTAGTAAAATGCAGACCCATACAAGTGTTAATTATAATTCTGTCTGTAAAAAGGCCACAATAAACCTTACATGGCCGTACTGGTAGGAATCATTTTTGCAATTGAAAATTTCAATAATACATTTTTTTAATTCTTTACTGACACAAAAACATAGTGACATTAGAACAAGCCAGAAAGAGATCTCAAAAGCAGTCTCTCTCACAGGCCATGCTGTGTTATAGCTGTACTACCAATAAAATGGGTTTGTAGCCTTAAAGAAAGTAGCATAACCTTCTTCTAAAGTATGCTAGAAATCAGAAGATATTTATTCAACATCAGAAAGCTAACCACTAAGTAATACATAATAACTTGGCTTTAAATGTTCCTAACATGAAGCAGACCAAGGTCTGTGCAGCTGTATCTGATGTTTTACCAATGACTGATGAGCTCAAGAATTTACACTGGAAATTATGTAACAGCTTAAAAAATTGTATGAATTTCTTTCTGACAGAGTTCAGAAAACAGAACTTGCTCATTTAGCTGCAGATCTGCAGCAGATCACAGGGAAAAACTACCACCCAGGGTCCTCCTGTACACGGCTTAGAACCATAGTGCTCTTTTCCTCTCTGTCAAGTGTTTCATAGCTCTCATGAGAAGAAACAATGGATGTTTGACCTGAATGATGAAGCCTCCTTTTTGAAAGGAGATAACTAGATTTTAATCCTTCAAATCTACTTATACTGGATAAACATATGAACTTTATGAGCTGAATCAAACAAACCAAAACCAAAAGAGACTCATACACTGCTCCTAAAAAAATTCCTATAAGTAAATCCCATATTCTTGGAAAATTCCTGTGAAATATCTTTACTTTCTTTTTTTTTTAATTTATTTTTCAGAAGTTAAGGCTGGAAATTTTTGACTGGTTCAACAATGGCAATATTTGTCTTTGTTATTTTAGTTAACTCTAAAGTAGTTAAGAATGACAAGCCTTTAAAACCTTCAACAACTTCCCTTCAGACAACACAGAAATGTTTGGAGTTGACATTTTAAAGAGAAGGTTAGGAACAGATCTAGCAAAACAGTCTGCATTATAAGCCCAGGCTTATCTTCCAGCAAATAGATATCTAGGCTACTAACAGATATATCAATAATAGCTTTGTATGTTTACCTGCATGCAAACCGTAAAAACCAGCAAATTCTAACATTATTTACACAGAATATAATAGAATATATTCACAGGCAAAGCACTGTCAATACAGGCCTTTGAACACATAAGTTAAAATTATAAAGGATGCCCCATTTTTCCTCAAAATTTTTCCAAATGATCACATCTAAAACATTTTTTGAGGACAGGGTGTAAAACAGACCTAAATAAAGAGATGCATAAAGCTGTGTGTATTTCCTGAAGCTGAAGACATATGTACTACACGTAATGGTGTATGTAATGCACACCCCCTTGATAAAGCATAGAAGAAAAAGCATGGAAAAGGAGAAGTCCCAGCAAGACTTCTATTTTTTATCAGTGCTCCTCTGACTACAGCGCTGAGCGGTGTGCCTCAGTGCGATGCGCTGCTCTGCACAGAGACAAAGGCACTCACCTTCCAAAACCAGTATTCCCAGGCTGCCTAAACAGGAGCAGCTGCTGTCAGTGAGGGGGAAAACACCAGACAAGAAGAGAAAGCCCTCTCCCCAGTCAGGCAGAGCCACGGGGCTGTGTGATGCCAATGCCATCAAACAGCCCCACTGGCTCAGGCAGTTGGGAAGGGGGGATGCTGAAACCCATCCACCTTTCCCCAGACTGCCACTGTTCTCACAGCACAGGACTGCACCCTGGCACAACGTTGCAGGCCACGATGCCATCGCACGAATGGAAGACAGAAGACTGAATTCTTACTCAAGGAATAGTGTGTGTATTTTAAAATGTGTTTATTTTCTGATTTTCCAATATTTACGCTTAGTGATTCTTCCCCTTGCAAACTGAACCAGAGGCAGCTGTTCCATCGCGTTCTTTTTTCTTTTTTTTTCTTTCTCTTAAGTGATCTGTTCCCTTATGGAACTGTTCTCCCTTAAGAACTGAGAGCATCTCACTCTGACAGACTGACTGTGCTTCCCCATGTAATATTAACAGGCAGTTATTTCTTCTATCAAAGAACTAAAAATAAAATCCCTGGTGCATGAAAAAAGTATGAGATCCTGACATTGCAAGTGAAACTACGATTCTTACAATTAACATCGGCCAATAAAGGCAAGCAGTACGGACCTGATTAATCTTAAGGAGCATTTTGTGTTTAGTATCAACTTGTATTTAACACATAAATACATATCTTTGCATTAAAAACTCATATATGGATTAATCATACCGGATTCGGTCAGTTGCATTTGTTTCAATTTTTCTTGCCAAAAGACCAAACTCTTCAGGGAAAATTGTAATTCTTTGAAATACTAATTCTTTTAAATTAGTAAAGACTACCTATATACACATTCGATGCTTAAGCTCAGTTAAAAAACTTCCAGTGCAGCCATTTTCAAAGAAAATATTTGCTTTGATTTGAAAGGAAACACTGCAGTAGACTTTGATCAAATTTAAGACTGACACTGAAACCAGTGCAAGTGTTTCCAGGGCTTTGGGTCCTTCTGAAATGATACATATGGCACCCACTTTTTTTAAAACTCACTTGCCTAATCACAAACCAGAAGATTTGTTGGTTGGTTGGCTGGTTTTTTTAAATTCAGATCTTGAAGGAAAACTCATATACTTTCAGGACAGTTTTTCAAGCATTAAGGAAGAGAACTTTATAATTTATTTTAAATGAGTTATCCTTCACTCCTGTGCAATTTTGACCATGAGGTTACTGACACCGTGACAGTTTTCTCCTTTCCATGATTCCATTATCCACACTTTCCTGAGTAACATACTCAACTTCAAGGTTAATCTAATGTAGAGTTTGAAAAGAGATTTCATCAGAGAAAGCAGATGCTAGATGTTTATTTTTTTCCCAATTATTTATCCTTAGCTTCTTCATTTAGTTAAAACAAAAATAATTGTGAAATAAAGTGATTTAATCTGATAGCCTAGAAAACACCGCTTAAATGTCACATTCACTGGCTGTGTGACGGGAAACTCCTATCAGTTCCCTGTTATCCAATGATTCATTAAGTGGGAAAATTTCATTTTTTCTTCTCCAAAGAAACACACATGACTTTTTATGACATGGAATAAAATATACAACTAGTTTTGCTTTTTAAAAGTACCCCTTGAGATTACTTTTACTTGAACTATGAGAAAAAGAATGACTTTTCTTTGCTATACTATGTAATAGATTTAAAATATGATGCTATAATTGATACTGTCACAAAATATTTTCAAATATAATAAAATACATTATTTTCCTTCTCCTATGATGAATCATTTTACTCTACTCCTTTAAAGACTTGGAGTTAAAAGGTTTCCACCACAAAAAGCTATTAATGTCAACTGTTTCACAATTCATAACATAAATTTACAACAAGTTTCTCTGTTTTTAACTACATAGGAGCACTGAGTTGTTTCTGAAGGCAATGTTTCCTGCAATTTCACTTTCTTCATCAGAAGTCACCCATAAGTCAACTGCCCCAGGTATTTCAAAATGAACTTCTTTTGATGGCTTCAGTTATTTCTCTTCCTTCCAGCTAAGGAGACGCGCAGCAAAGCGAGGCGGAACAGGTACTGCTGCACTGCATTAGGAACAGGATCAAATGCCACATAATGTGCAGCAATTGTTTTGTAGCCAATAGCTAACTTCTAATAACCGAATCACAAAATTACTGTTCATTTCTTGCTAGCTGAAATAAAACTCTATTTGCTAACATCACCTTGCTTCTCCTGAAAGCTTTGAACATTTTTCTAATTTGTTTTTTTCTTAGGCACAGTAAGTAGCAAACAATGCCTCTCACTCCACGCAGCGATACGTGGTAGGTTGGTTTCTGCACTGACATTTGTTAAATTAGAAGTTCTGATTCATTTCATTTTTAATCTTTTAGAGTGGAATAGTGAATTCGCAGAGTAATTGTATTTTGCTCAAAAGAACAACAACCCAGACCCCAGATTCTGTCTCTTCGAAAGGCTTCAACAGTTCAGAGCTGCATCTGTTGTTTCTGCCCTGTAGACTGTGCTGACTTCAGAGAAGACTGACGTGGAGGGATGGGGATCTCATATAAACTGGCTGATGTGGCAGTACCCAAATATTATCCTAACTAATCATATTAAATTTCTCCTGTTGTGCTGGCTGACATCAGGTGCATCTACATTGGCTTTTTGGCTTGAGTGAGCAGCGAGGATCCTTCTCAAGTGAATTTTCCGATCATTGCACTGACTATGCTACAATTCACACTGCACTGTGGCCTTGGAGCCAACGAACTGGGTTTCTTTTACATGATATTTGAAGAGGAACTCCAGCTGCTGCTGGGCTAAACTAGTGCTCGGCCGAAGCAAACTCCCTGAAACGTATACGACACGGATGTCAAGTCCTTAGCACAAACAGCTTGTCTATGAGGATCTGCTCCTGTTAAACTGCGCTGCTTGCTGAGATAGACATGCAATTGTAACAGGCTATCCTCAGATCCTTAATTACCATTGATACATCTCAGGAAGTAAACTGCCAGGACAAGGCTGTATCCCGTAAAATCAAAACAAAAGATAGGGCTGCTGGGAAGGCTTTTTTCTGCATACAGAGGTGTGCCAGAGGCATATTTCCACTTGGATGATTTTACAGCTTTGTACTTCATGAAAATAGAAAGTAGGAAACTCTACAGAAACATGCATTAAAGCCAGATACAATGGAAAGTAAACTCCATTTTAATTATATGTTGATAAATGTTACCGTTCAATACTAAATACTTTCCAATGATTTACTTAACCTTCTTCTTCAGCACAAAAAAATTCTCTCTGATTTTGTTCTTTGTACTTATATTTGTCGGTAAACTGCATCCCTAGGAGGTTCAAGAAAAACCTTAGACTACACACTTTGGGAGAATGTAGCAAACTGTAGAAGCTCTTAAAAACCCCCAAGTTTTGTATGCCAGTAACAGTCTCATATGGAACATACAGTAAGTCAAAGTTGATGGGATTGAGTGGTGCTCCAGTAAGAAGCTCAGGCATGAGAACTGCAGCAGCAGCAGCAGCCCAACAGCCCAGCTCTCATCTCTGTAATGAGCCAAATTTGCATCAGACATAAGCAAGCACAACGCAAGTGCAGCCACCAGAACTAAACCCACCTTTACATGTCCAAATTTGATAGCCAAATACACTAACACAAGTATCAAACATGAGGAAATGTTGCTGTTATCTTATTCCAAGCTGCTGTTCAAGAGCAGCATCAGTGATTAATCAATTGGCCTAAAGGGAAAATGTGGAGAAAAGAACAAAAATAAATCAATGTATGAAATACTATGCAATGTAATATATACCCAGGGTCGATCACATTACTGCTCTGTCAGATTGGTCTGCAACTGGGAAATATTCCTGCCTGGCAGAGGTCACTAGCAGGGCAAATAAATTGCTTAAAAACAAGAAGTTCTCATCTCTTATTTCTATTCAATTTTTCTGTGAAAAATACAGTTTTTGCCTAATACTAGCAAGGTGCTTTTTTACAATCATCTAAGAATAACTGGTTTTACCCATCTAATTGGGTACAATTTTGAATAATTACCCTGGGATCACTGTAAAGGACAAAATATCTGATAAAATGAGTACAAATTAAACCACCACTGGCATGGAAAAAAAAATGCATTCTGCCACACCAAGAGGAGCCAAGAGGAAGACACAAGCTGTTTCCTTAGGGGTGAAGTTATGTCACCATTACACCAAGCAGCTCTGTGAAGGTCTGCTGAATCCGGCTTGGGTTGCTAAGCATTGCTCTATTTGGGCTAATAACCCTGGTTTTCAGAAGACTTAATTAGTTCAAATGAAAACTGCCATGCAGCTACACTGCTCCTGCTACCTGAACTATCTTCCATGCCAGGGCACTATATAAAAAGAATATATTGTTTATAAAGCTTGTAACACAGCCTCTTTCTCTGTTTCACTCATCCTATCCTAATTTAATCAAGCGAATGTATGTATATATGGCACAGCTATCTCTGCATGGCACTGGGCAGAAAATACAATGTCTAACAACATTGTTTTCACGATGATACAGATCAGATTTAAGGTTACAGAAAGAACATGCATTGCTTATTTAAGTAAAAGATTATTACAACTGTCGTTACTGTTAACAGCAGTTTAAGTATAGTGACATCAAATGCAATATATGACTGAAGGAAATTATCAAGGAGGCAACAGGCTTTACTTTGGCATGTGTGTAAGGTCTAAAGAAGCAAGCTCCATAAGGTTTAAAAGACAAAAAAGAAGGAGCTATTAGGAGGCAAGTAAGGAGAAATTTTAGCTATTTGAGGCATATGACCTCGTCACCGAAAAGCGTGTCTCTGTTCATTTCAAGCTTACCATAAATTGTTAAGAGAAATGCTAACCGAGTATTTCAGCAGAAGAGATGCAATACAGGAAAGATTTTATCTTCTTCTGTCTAAATACACAGCAGTTACATAATACACAACCCTCAGATCCATTTCTTCAGCTGACTTGAAACTGTCGCTGCAGTAACTTTACAGAGGACCTTTTCTAGCAAATTAACCAATGTGTAAGTAGTCTTTTTCTTACAGTTTACCAAAAAGCTGAATGCTAAACCTAGGTCTTACTTGCTTCCTCTTTTTAAAACTCTTTTTAAACATTCTCCTAAAGAACTTAAACATTAAGACCATGAGCATTTAAAATCAGAAGGATTTTTCTGGAGGAACGGACAATTTGGCTGATTGAAGACAAGAAGGAAACCGTGCAGGCTTATTAGAGGGAAACAGTTGTAATTACTAATTGAGTGTTTCTCTTCTCCTAAATGATTTCCAAGTCTTGGTATTGAATGAGTAGATACTAACCAGAAGAAGAACAGGAAAATGCATGAATCACAAAGATGAATGGGCACTGTCACCACATGTGATGGAAGGCCTGCAGTTATGACAGGTATTCCTGTGGGAAGGGAAGAAACTCTGCCCTCTAGATGGCATTATGTGCCTGTATATCCCAGTTGGAACTGGAGAGCCCTGACAGGCAATCTAATTATTTCTGCACCTGCAAAGGAAACACGGGCACATACGTCAAAAAGATCTGATGGCAATTCCTGGTCTCAGTGGGGAGGTGACAGCTGCATACTGCTAAATGGCAGAACAGAGGCTATCCTAGGGCAGAGACCCTGGTTTAGCTGCTTGATGTGGGAAGCAGAGGAAAGGTACTGAGCCCGAGACCAAACAGAATGGATCATCTCCCTGATGCTATATAGGGAAAGGCAGCTTACAGCTGGTAGGGATGGGCAATGTGTCAAAACTTATAACAAACAAACAAACAAACAAACAAATAAATAAATACTCCCCCCCAAGATTCTTCTTAAGAAAAAACAAACCTCTCCTTCTACTTGAAATTTAATAGTACTGTGGATCTTAACATGACAAATGTATATTAAAAGATGTATGTATGCATGTAGGTATACTTGTCCACACATATAAATTGATGTTGTACCCATGTACATAGCTGTTTCGACAATGCACTGAAATTAAATAATTAGTTAGTGAGCAACCAGGTATCTATGGAAACATCAGCAAATATCAGAGTCATGCACAATGGACCAAAGTCAGACTATTCCACATATGATTTATCTCGTCTCTTTATATATTTATAACTAATCTGAAAATCTGTGCTTGTCACCATGGCAGATTAAGCAGACTTAAAAAATAATCGTTTGAGTATTTTCTGCTGTGGACTATTAAAGTGGTTGCATGAGAAAGCCAGTGAATATTGAATTTCATGAGTATCTTAACCATATAGATTTCGCATGTGTAGTTAAACATATGGCCAACACAGGAGCCAAGACCCTTACATGCTTGAAGTCAGCATAGCTTCAGTAACTCTAGTAATAGGAGTGTAATTATACCTGCCCAGAATCCCAGTTCTAATTTCCACTTCTGTATTTCTGCAAGATGAACCAAAAGGAAATGACTATCAAATTAAGAAAAAGTGCATCACCATGCAGACTTCATTACTGTTTCATCATTTTCCAAAGCCAGTAAATAGAAATGAAAAGAGAGAAATGATTTTGCTCTGTAAGAGTTGTAAGGGATTCAGCTCTAACAGCTGAGCAAAATTAATTGGGATTTCCTACAGAGCCAGTGGAGAATGTCCACAGAATGCAGGATTTTCTTAATAATGTTAGTTTGATATGCAGCTATTTATTTAGTTTATGAACTATACAACTGCCATTACTGCCAGCCAAATTACATGCATTAGTATGTAAATTAAAAATAGAAGTCATGATTGTAAAATCTCTGTCACACAGAATCTTTCCTCTGAAAGAAGTGCCACTGTGAGCAATGAGAGGGCTCACAGAACGTGCTCGTGCAGAGCTGGGCCCAGAGTGCACATCCAATAGAAACTATTTAAAACCCTACTGACTCTCGCTCTCTGAAATGATAGATGTGTTGGGATAAACACAGTCACCTAGATCTATAACACAGTGTTGGAAAATCTCATTTCATTCAGTGGGGAGAGTGACTTTTCAATCGTACCGCACGCCTGATTGCTAAAAAAGGTAAGTTACATTATCTACTGATTATGTGCAAGGAGGCACTATACATGGAGAGAAGGGCACTGAAAACCTATCATTATTTAAATTATAAAAGTCAGACTGAAATATCAGATTCCTTCACTGCAACCTAGCAAGGACTCTTTGCAGAACACTGTTAACATTTATTTCAGTAGAGAAAATCTGACAGGTTTAATAAAACCAAGACGATTTTCCTTGACTTCTGTGACTTACCTTTTCTTCACTGACTACACCTATTTCTCAGACCTTCTGGCTCCAATCATTATTCTTGTAGCCATATTCAATACTTTGAACAATTTAAAGAGTGTTTGTTATGTCAGCCAAGGAAGTACCACAGAGCTTTCTCTGTGGTACATAATTGCAAGAAAAGAGCCATTGTACTAGGATCTGGAATACCATAGAAAAAAAAGAATTTATAATCTGCTTTTACAATAAATACAAGAAATTACATTTAGTCATATTAAAATGAACATTAAACCCCTACCTATATTCTCCTTATTTAAAAAAATAAGTAAATCCAGAGCTCAATATACTATCTTGAGGATCCTATAGTTTACCTAAAATTTTCACAATTGCATGCACGATAATTTAGAGAAAAAAATCACCACTATTGGTAAACTAAAGGATCTTCTAAACAGAAGCCTGACTAAAATATTAATGCAAATTAAAATTTACGTATAAGAAATGTTTCTTCCACCTGGAAGATAGTGGATTCGCTGCCCTGAAAAAGGATATTTTATGTCATTCTACCTTGAGAAAGTACAAACCAGGAACAGCATAAATTACTCACACAAGGTGCCTTGTACCTCACTTGGATAGGCTGATGTGTGTGGCAAGGGCACTGAAATATCTGATACTAGAAAGCTAGTAACTTAATAAAACCTGAATTGACTGCATGAGCAGGCTAAAGGAGAAAAAATCTGATACGTAGCAAAATTCCCATTATACAAGTAGCTGATGGGGTGTGACATGATGTCACACTTAAACCAACTAAACGCAGTTTTGAAACTTAACAGAATAGGAACACTAGTCAGAACATATTCTGTCGAGCACTTCATTGGATTAGCAAATTTCAACAGATTCCTGCTTCACGTGTATCTTATAGCAGAAAGCAGAGAGTTGATCTGAAAATTTTTACCTTTTCAACATGTGCCAAAACCTCCAAGGCTCTGCCTATTTTGACCCCAAACATTGAAATTCTGAACCATTACTGTGGTGCTTCACAGGAGATGCAATTCAATATTCTTTCTTTTTTTTCCCTAGACTTAGTTAGAAAAGAAAACAGTATCATCTGATACTCAGGCTAAAATTCCCAGGAGGCACCATAGCTGATTTTAGAAACTAAGAATTTTAAGCTTTAATTGAATTGAATAGTCAGAAAACTGCAGAGATGCATGGCCTTTTCCATGCCTCTTCCACAAGTCACGCAGGCAATGACTCTGTGTACAGACTTGTTTATTTTAAAGCATTGTCGCATTTCAGAGACAGAACTGTTTGGTGGAACAGGGGATCAGCAGTCTCCCTCTAATGATAGCAGCAAAAGGTTACAGCAACGAAAAACAGAGCAAATTCCAACAGCTCTTCCTACATCCAGTGGGCAGAGCTATTTTCAACATCCCCATGGAATTCATATCCCTACTAGATCATCTCGATTTTTACATGTCAAAACAGAAATTTGCATGAATTTGACTGGCTTAGGAAAAAAAAAGTGTAAAAGGGGAGAGATAAAAAGAAAGCCCTTTTAGATCCTCGATATTTTACATGTCTTCAAGGATTATATTCTCTTCTCTTAAATACTCATCACATACTAACCGAATTCAATTCTGCCCAGAACAGGTTTCTATTAATCTTCATCTTGCATATGAAGGTATTTCTACTAACATCCAGTCTCTGTGTCCACTATGGAGAATGCAGTTTCATGCACTGTGGGCAGCATGGAGGATGGATGGCAAAGCCAGTGGGAGATCTGAACAGCAAGAGGGCATGAGCTGGCAGAAGGGAGGATACAAACATCTGGGAAGGAGGTGCATTTAAAGACTGCAGAAGGAGTGGATGAGGAGACATGGCAAAGAGGAAAGCACCCCAGAGCACAAAGGCCAGGAGAAACAGGTAGCAGCCATGAGATTTGCTTCTTAAAGCCTAGGAACAACTGAGCCACTGAAGACCTACGGTAGAAGAGTTCAAGCATCAACTGATTATAGAATACATTCGGCTTGATAGTGCCTCTGGTTTTAATTTAATATTTACTCAGTTATTGGGAAGCTAAAACAGTTTGCCGATACTGGTACCAGCAAAGAGCTGGAATAAACTGGGCTGGTTTTGAAACCACTGATGCAAGTCACTGCTGATTCATTATCAGCCACTGGGTAAGTCTGGAAATAAGACTTTCCCTGCCTCATCGTCTGATCCCTGTCTATATAAAAAAAGAGTTCTTAGGCACAGTTCAGAAAACTAATTATAAAAGTCTCCTATTGAAAAGATTTAAAAGTAAAATAATCCAATAATTAGGATTAAGTAGGTTGGCCTTCGGTGACTCATCAGCATAATGAATCTAGCTATTTAGATGGCCAAGGCATAGGGCTAAGAAAAGGCTTCTGGCTGAATCAGATTAAATGCATTGGCTGGAACCAGACCGGTTGCTACAAAGCATTCAGAACATTGCTACAAAATATTTAAAAGTTTCATGATTTTTTGATGCATCTACATAGAGTGGTTTAAGTTTCCTCTAAACCAAAGCGAAGCAGCTTAATTTCAATAAACAAGAAGTTTTTCCTCACTGTTATTTTCAGAAACTCAGGCTCTTTGCCCATGTATACTGTGTACTTCTTTCCATGGGAAATTATATAATTATTAATTTTCTTACCATTGTACATCATAGTACATTGAAACTGAGGAAGAAATAAAGAAGGTTAAATAGTGTAAGTGCAAAACAAAAACCACCAGTACCCCAATCTAAACAGTTATCTTCTCAATCCACTCAAGGAAATATGTATTCTTCTCATATTTCTCTTTAATTTTTTTTTATAGTTCATTGATATAATGTCTTTCTTTCTCCGCAGGGTAGTAAAAACATAATATGGGAAATACTTGACATACTTCTTCATTTGTTTAATGGTTATGATACAAGGGAAATTACCCCTCTAATATATTTGAACATTTAGCTTATTATCCTGAGTGAGTTTTCTCCCAAAGCTCAATTTATTAAAACAAAACACATCTTTCTACGATGAACTGCAAAGGGCAAGAGGGCAAAATTCTATAATTAAAATTAGAGTGGTTCCGTGACTCTACCCCAGCAGACATTGCTTCTACTGCAGCTTAGTTTACTGAAACTTTCATCGAGTCTCAGTCACCCGCAAGCAATGAGATTTTCACACATGAATTAGGCTTTTCATTTGACAACTTCAAGGTTACAATTTAATGCTACCCCAGTGGCTTGCTCTTTGGTGAAAAATGTGAGGTTGTGAGCAACCTTCAACCATTATTTTTTGAGGCCAATGGAATTCATGCCCATTGAGAACTTCTGGGAGGGAAAGGGGACAAAGCAGGGGAACCACTTTGATGGTGTTTGTTTTAATTTGAATGTAAATACTGTGGGTTCAGCAAGTCATTAGTTGTGCACCATTATCAGCTAAGATGGGTAAATCCCTTCATAACCAAAACTTATTAATTCCTGGTAACCAGGTGATGGTATACTGCTCATCTCACAGAGGGCAGTGGAATGGGACCATGCGTGGCCTACTGAGGCATGTTCACACAGAATAGGTGCTAGCAAAACCAGGGTGTCCTATCCTGGATGCAGGCACTACTCATTCCATTACAGATGGACATCTTGTTGCAAGACAAGCATGGTGCACCAGATGATGCAATGTACATGCTGACTCCTGCCATACAGATCAATTTACAAGCCTCAGAGGAGGGACCACACCTGCATGCTGCTTACATGAAAGACTTGTAGTGAATTCTGGGAGGAAGGGCTGTGGGGCCTTCAGAAATGCAGGTAAGAAGTCAATCCCGTGCCTGCCTTCGTAGGCAAAACAGCACAGAGAGAAGGTTAGAGTGAGTAGAGGAAATTCACATTCTATTGTCCTGCAGAGCAGCATCTGTACTTCAGTGTTTTTTATGTGGTAACTCAGCACCTAAGAGCTGGATAGACACATCTTGACTCAAAACCCTAATCTCACCTCTTCTGCAATGTGTTTTCCTCTTTGTTTTCTGCATAAAACATGTTACCTACCCTAACAGAGTAAACCAGGGCATTATGATCCTCCTCTCTGAGTTGTTTCCAGTTTCGTGTCTTTGAATCAAAGTATAAGAATATGTTCAGATGGAAGAAGTCAGAGGAAACCAGGACGCTTCCCAAAGTATCTGACTGCATGCTCTTTACCTGTCTAAAGATGTGGTACCAAGGCACAGATAGATGAAACAGACTGTACAGGATGCAGGAAATCTGCAGCTGAGATGGGAACTGAATCCAGTATTCTCGAGCCTTCATTCAATATCTACTCACACTCCCTTTCCTTTGTGAGGAATTGAGAGGGCACACAGCATGTGAAAGGACATAACAAAACCCGTCAAATCTGTGTATCTTACAGAATCCCTTTTTTACTGGCAAAGCAGACCATTGTCCAAAACAACCTCCATTAAGTACTCTTTGGTCATTTAGTTTGGAGTAATCCCAGTCAACTTACTTTCTTCATAACCAACCAAAAGTAAAAGCTTACTGAGAAAGCTGCACTACTGGAGTTGTAAAGAAGGAAGTTTGGAAGAGCTGGAACATCTCATATGTTAGACATAGTTCATTCATACTGAATTAGCCTTGCTGCATAAATGTCTATGCAAATGACAGACTTTAATAAGCCTTCAAAGCTGACACAGTATTTACCACTGATTATATTTTTGAAGTCAAAGTAACTATGGCTTTTACAGACATGTTTAGATTAAGACTGACACTAACTTAGTATATCAGTTTAATTCATTTGCCATTATGCAGGTGCTTGGGCAGCCTGTATTCCAGTCATTTAAGGCTAAAATGGGACAGAGAGCCCATAGCTCCATACTGGGTAACGAAGCTCTGGGACAGTCTGAAGGCCTTTACAGAAACTGAATTTCAAATAAAGAATATTCTCAGAGCTTTCCTCTGCTCACTGTGACTGCGTAAGCTGTTCTTGCTGGAAACAAGTAACAGCAAACAACCTCGCAATGAGAGTCTGTACAATACCTAACATACCCAGGAGGGCAAATTAAGCTTTTGTGAAAAATTTCTGACTTCCATGAACATGACTTTGGCAATATAACATTATTGTTTTACTGTAATTGTGTATATACCTACATGGATCTGAAATTTCTGTATAGGGGTTGATGCACGTCCAGGACAAACTATACTATTTTTGTACATTTCTGGTTAGTATTTTTTTAAAAAATTGCAATTCTTCTGGTGATGAAAGTGGATTAATAAAGTGAAATTCCACCAAGAAGTTGATATGTTACTCACCGAACTTCATTAATATTTCATTTTTTGCAGCACTCCAGATACACAGACAAGTTATCAGAGAATTTTTTTATTATTGTTTTGTAAGACTTAGAAGGCATTTGATCATAATTGCTGAAGTAAATTAAGTGGCATTTCAAGAGCAGCCAACTAAAAATGCTGAAGGCACAAAGGAGTTTAGATATCCAGGAAATCACAATTAATTTCAAGTACATAAAATGGGCTACAAGATGGTATGATCCATTTGTTATTTGTCATCTGGTTTATTTGATTAGAAACGTATGGTATTTATCAGTCAGTAGAGTGGAAATAGAATTTGCTGTAAATGATAAAAGATGATGTAAAAAGATTACTGGTAAAAGGAGCAAGAGGAGAATATGTATACACATATTTCTTATCAAAGTATATGATAGCTTTCACTTGAGCTGACTATAAAGACACTTTATTATACTGATTTGTATTGTTCAGTGAGAATATTTCTAGATTAAAGTTAATAAAACCTAAAAGGTATTATAGAAATTCATTTGGCAATACATTTGACAGTATCCAAGCTTAAGAAAAAAAGAGAAATGTTAAATACAACTCCACCAATAAAGCATTTAAAGAAAATTTTCTGTGAAAATGAATCCTCACCTCTGTTTTCACACTTAGATTTTATATTTTCCTGGTACATATGCAATACTCCAAGATGACTAAAGTTTTGCTCACACTGAAAGAAATTCCTGAAGAAAACCACCATGTACCTCATACCTACCATGGCAGTACTCCAGGAAGGGCAGAAACACTTTATTTCATGTATGGAACAGGAACTCTGCTCCCATATAGATATTTAAAGGAAAAGAAACTAAACAATGTATTATTTTGTACATGTATCTGTCCAACTACCCATTTTCCCCTGTGCAGGTGGATAGCTTTTCTCTTTTGGCATCTCATTCATTTGAAACTTAGCTCAGACTTATCCAACTATTTTTTCTTTTAATGTGATCAGTCAAGAGAAGGTATTAACCAGAAAAAAAATAAAATCTTACCTGCTGAATCTAAACTTTTATATAATAAAAAGATTACACCACTTGCTCAAACTTTTCCCTCGATGTACACTGTCACATACATACACATATATAACACATACGGTCCCTCATTAGAAGAGCAGCTCACCAGCAGCAGCCACAGGATAATGATACAGGTAGGGAGGAGGATGGAATAATTTCACAGTGCTGTAACACACTATGCTACATCTTGTCATGAGCTACACTTGAGTAACAAACAAACTAATAAGAGCTTAGATACTAAAAGACTTCTTAAAAGTGCTGATATTCATGAAATTAAATTAATAGGTATTAATGGATTAGGTCCCACATTTTCACTATTGCTAGGATCTGTTTATAGGCAGTCTTAGATTCTACAGTGCACACACAGGGGACCAACTTTAGTAAGTACTTTATTAGCATTGCTGATTTTATTGATTGTGTATGATACAGTAACATCTAATCATGTAAAGTAAGATTAAAGATTCTGACATGCACAGCAACCAATAAACAGCAATTTTTCGTTCCTTTCTATACAGACTAATAAAATATTTAGAATAATTACTCTCCAAATAGTAAAGGATTAGAACTGCTAATTGCATATAACTTTAAAAAAAGTCTGTCTCTTAATTACTAAGCCACAGAGTCTTTGACATTGCAATTTATATTCTTCAAGAGAAAAATAAAGTGCTAGAAAATATGACATTAAACAACACACAATTAACAACGCTTTGTTTTAATCATCTTGGGTCACAATTAATGTTGGCCTGGCAGTTCATCTCTCTACTTTGATAGCTCCTTAGACTATTTATGAAGATTAATTCTTGAAGTATTGGCATGCACTAATATGTGTTTTTGAACCAACCACTGCACAGCACTGACATCAGTGAGAAGACCTATTCACTGACCTTCCAGAACTAGATTCTGTCTGCCCATAACGTTACATTATGTATCTGGGCAATCTGCCACAACTGATAAAGGTTGTGACATTATTGAACAACTTCCTAACAACTGAAACCATAAAGAACTGCAACTGTCCTGCAGCCTGATTAAGAACAAGGTGAAGCAAACACAAATCATGCATATTTGGAAATAAATGATCACAAGGATCCTACAGTCATTTTCCATCGCCAGACAAAGCAAGATTACAGTAAACTGTACTTTTATCAGAGTATTGTGGACCTTAAAAATTAGGTATCGTGGTTTTTTCCCAGGATAAAAGTAGAGTTAATTAATATTAAATGTGTTTATTTTACAAACAGCCTAAGATTTTAAAGCAATATTGCGAAGACTGCCTATAGCTTTCAGATTTCAAGTTCTATACTTAGGTCCAAACACGATTCTAACTGTTCATATTTTACAAAATCCTAAAGAATAAAAATCAAGCTTTCATTTGATCAAAGTACCACTCAAAATAAAAACTATGACACAAAAGAGCCTTCACCAAAAAAGTACAGGTCCAGTGATGAAGCCTTTGTTTACCAAGACTCTGTGCAGGCAAAATGCTGCTAGGATGGTTCCTAAGGCATTAATTCCAATCCATCCATAAAACACTACACAGATACTTGAACAGAACAGAGTGGATGAAACACTAGAGAAGTTAAAAGACGCCGTTGTATTAGTTCAAACTTATATTAATTATGCACAGCCTTAATTTTTTTTATACACATTGAAGCCCACGCTTCTACCAAGGAGCACAAAATAAGTGGACATAGAGAGCGGTTACTATCTCACCCGCACCTTGTCCACACTTGCCCAACAAAACTTTAAAACTTTTCCTCTAGTTAGGAATTACCACAAGATGCACTATTTTGCACATTCTAATTTTCCAGAAAGGCACTCGAAATGTAGAGTGTGCAGTTCTCCATTTGGTCCACAAGGAAATAGATTTTCCACTATCTAGCAATAAAAAGACCTTAGCTCTCCCAAGCAAGCTGGCCAGAAATGAAAAGTTGAGCAATAAACTACAACGAAACAACACTGTTTTTATGGCAGATGTTAAACCATGCATTAGTCTTACAACATTAATAATTGAATCAAAACTAGTCAAAACAATTTTTCCTATTAAATGGTCTCAATCGAATTAAAGTGATGTGTGAAGTTCTTTTTAAAGATACCGGACACTCGTCGTTACAAAGGGATCCTTTCAGTGGTTCTGAGACTAAGCTTCCTGTACATCCTTGGTAAATGAATCATAAAAAAATGCCCCATAACATGAGTACAGGTGAACTGTGAAAGATTAGCTTTATACTATAGGGTGATTCAGTGCCAATAAATAAATGAGGCAGGGATCAGGATGGTCTTTTCTGTGTGAAACGGTTGTATTTCTTACCTCCAGAGCTTTCAAACGCTCCAACAGCAATTTTGTCTTTTCTTTTTCCTCTTCAGTGTTGCTGCTTTCGCTTCTTGAATTTTCATCTGCTGGCGTGTGATTTTTTTCCATGCCTTCTTTACATTTCCTACTATCTTCTGACAGTTTTTCCTGAAACGATGTTATTAAATGTCATTACTCACGGGTGGAAATGAAGTTAACGGTACAAATATTTCCAATCGTCCTTGTATAAAAAAAAAAACCAGAGCAAGTTGCTGGTTACAAGACTACAGTACAAAGTTCAACGGAGTCATGAAGGGTCTGTGAAACACACTGCTGTGCCAATGCTGCAAAAGTGTATGCACAACTTAACTGCTACATCTCCTTAAGCTTTCAGAAAGTGGAACTCTCAATCTTTTTAATAAAATAACTTGTAGTTTCTTCTTTAAATGTTGCAATGACAGTTGAGCATACCAGCTTCAATCAACATTAAATAATGGGTGTCAGCCCAAGTCTAGAGAAGTCCTTTAATGAGCATTTACTTTTCTTTGCATGTCTTTTTTTATAATTCTTATATCCAAAGGCACGTACTTTCACGATCTATGGTTAGCCTATAAGTGAGATGTATTTCCCATAACTACTACAAACTCTGTCTAAGCATAAAAATATGTATTTTCATGAAGAACTGATCCAGCTTGAAAAACTGTGCAAATATAGCTCTTTTGAGAGTTAACAGCAAGACATTCTCTTAATTAAAACCCATAAACATAAGTGAATTAAAAATCAGCATTGTGAATCATATTTCTAACAGCCTTTTAAAAATACTAACTGGCTTAGAAATTGACTATTATTATGTTAAAACTTTAATCAAGAATCAATTTTATAAGCTATGGGCTTAATCACTGAATACTCTTACACAAACCATGAGGCACAGATCTCATCCTGAGCTTTGAAACATAGACACCAAAGAGCTGTTCCATCAGGTTTCCAGCACTAGTGCTATTCTGATCACAAAGGAACCATAAATACAGTATTTAGATGGGATTTTTCTTGCTTGCTACTCACTAGTGCAATGATCAGGTGTCTGTAAAAGAGCTATTAAATCATCTTCCCTTCAAGTTGCCCTGATGAGTGCATTGACATAAACCACTTGGATGAACTCGGGGAAAAAAAATAGACCAAGGTATCTCTTTGATATAATTCAAACACAAACAATCATTTTGGGGAGAGAACATGACATGAATTAGATGTGGCTAACAATGGAAGAAAATCTAAACATCTGCACAGGGAGATACACCTTTCCTGCTCAGACCAAGGGGTAGCAATTTCAAAGGTCTGGTTGAAGAAAGCAGAGGTTATGACATTTCATCACAGAACAGGGAGTATGCAACTTCCCACAGAGTAAATCCTGGTCACCTCTTCTAATATACAAAATCTGATGAACTTTGCACACTAGTGACATAATCAAGAACAGATATCCTGTTTTACTATGACGTGCACTAGAATACCTCAAGCTACTTACTGCTGTCACCCCTGCTTGAGTGTTTACAGACCACAAATTTCCAAAACTAGTTTATTACTGAGTAATAATAAATGAGTTTCAGTGTTTCAGGCACGGGCTAAAAAAGATCCCCGGTATGTCACCTACCCCTACCTGGAAAAGCTGCAGAATAGAGGAAAACATTACTAACCTTAGAAATTGTGCTTAAGGCATGCAATTTGCTGAGGCTGCTGCCCTGTCACTTTAACCAGTTCCACCTGTGTGACACACAGTAAGGGTAAAGTGGAAAATCCATACACAAGAAAGCAAAGAAAAAAGGTGCTGCTTAAACACCCTTTGTGCTTAAAGTCAAGTCAGAGGGAAGACAACAAAGGCCTTTGGAACGACAGAATCCTCTTAAGAGTGAAAATTCTGCTAATATCAAAGGCAGCTGCCTGTTGGGGGAGACAGGAAGGGACAGAGAGGGATTTGCTTGAGGAAATGCGTGTCACCTGCATGAGGTTGATCAAATCCTATGGAAGGCTCTGGAGTGAGCGTGCCAAAGGCAGCAAACAATGGTGTACTGCAACTTATTCTTTTTTTCCCTGAAATTCCTGTACTACTTGTGTTACCTCAAATAAAGACCATCTTTTGATTCTTCTGACCAGGCTCTGTTGTATGCCTCACAATCCCACAATTAAAGGCAGGCTGGGTTTTCAAGCTGAATAGCAAAACACTCTCCAGGTCAAGTCCAACAAAGGCAGAGTAAGTGCTACCCTGCTGACCAGGGCCATTTCAGTTCTGTGAAAAGGTAACAGGTTGAAATGGAGCTCTGGAAGTAAGATGAACATGTGAAAAACAAAACAAAACAAGAAAAAAAAAAAAAAAAAGGCAAAAAAAAGCAATCACCCAGCTCCTGGTCTCTCCAGAGCAATAAGAGTTTAAGACACGTGCCTGTACCATGAGAGGATGCAAACAGCAGCCTGATGAGAATTCTACAGTAAAGGCTCATCTACATCTTTAATGTTCTGTGTCAACAAAGAGACAATAAAAATATTAAATATTCAAATCTTACTGAAAGGAAACTAGGATTATGCTGCTCACTGCAGACCTGTTCCCACGGAAATTAATGAGAAATTTCCCATCAAGTCCCACATTGTGTAAGCTTCTCAAGCTGGTTTAAACTGTCATTGCTTTTCTGAAACCCTCAGTATTTTGCTAATCTTAAATGACATCCTGCCCTGACCATTATTTCTAAGCATTCAGTTTGTTCTATAAATCAAAAAATAGTACACTGATGATGAACCCTTTGATCAAACAGTGTAGGCCCTATAGCCAATAGAAAACAAGAGATGAAAACAGACCCTGCAGTCTGGAAATGGCAAGCTTTCCAGAATCAATAAGAAGATATAAATCACGGAAGACATTGATCTATGAAGCTGTACAATGCAGTGACCTGACTGAGACTTATCAGAAAAGTGGGTTTTCAGTTAGCTGAAGTAGATAGGAGCAGTATAATACTCACTCTTTCAACTAATAAATACAAGTAAGATCAATAAATTAAGACAACAGGAAATCCACCTGAAATTCCAAAGGATAATTTACTGGAATTTGTAGAATAATAAGAAATACGTAGAATATAAAGCTGATCTGCTCCCTTCCACCTACCTTTCAGAATACTGAACAAGAAAGTGTTTTCACTGTTTAGAAATGAAAGGAGTAACAATAGTGCTAGAAAAGATCACACGGAAGCTTTCAAAAGATAAGAGACCAAACTGCCTGTTTCAGAAATTACCTTCTCCTTCATCCTAAGCAAGCAAAAGGCCGCTGCCCCTCCGGACACAGCATTAGCCATTGGGATGCCTTTCCTCTAAGACTTATCCCTTTTCAAGGAACAAAAACCTGAGTGTCAAAAGGACACTTACCCAGCTATTTCTTCACCAGTAGTATTTCAGAAATTAAAAAAAAAAAAAATTAAAAATCTTATTGGTAGTAGCATCAGTTGTCTGTTCTTTGTCCTTTCTTCTTTTTTAAGATGCTTTCTAGGAGACTACACACGTAGCCCCCACAGAAAAAAATGGAAAAGATTTAAAATATGAAACTTTAAAATATTTAAACTTGTAACTATGAAATTTCAAACCAAGAAGCGTAAATGTCAGATGACACAAAGAAAAAAAAAAGTAGCTTGCAAAAATCTATTCTAGATTTTCTTTTTTTACAATGAAATCCATGATTAGGCACTAACTGGAACAAGGGCTCTTCTCTAGTAGTAACCACACACACGTGATATGAAATGAACATATCCCCACATCACCCCAGGTGACTCGTGTTCCAGTTTTTCCTACTTTGAGATTTTACTGTTCAGGAACCGCCCTCCCCAAGGAAGAAGCCTTTAAGAAAACAGAAATCATCAGCAGCGTGAGCCAGCAGACAGGACTCCACGAGAAAGGCCAAGCAGAACCAGCAGCAGCACAGCACCTGCCAGAGCTGTTGCCAATGGGAAACACAAAGTCCTGTGCAGGGGGAGGAATAACCTCCTGCTCCCAGGAGAGTCTGGGAGCCAACTGAATAGGAAGGTATCTGTTGCAGGGAAGGAAGATGGAACCAAGCTCTTCCTGGAAGTGGCACAATAAAAAGACCAGATACAACAGACACAGGTTGGAATATGAGAAATTGCAATCAGTATTAGGCAAAACTCTTTTTTTTCCTCTGACAAGGGTGGTTGGTCATATGGTCACTGGAACAGATTGCCCAGGGAGGTTCCTGAATCACAGAGATACTGCAAAATACCGGACAACTGGCTATAAAAAAATATGGCATAATCTAATCCTGATATAAATAGATCTGGACTCTACAGTACT
This sequence comes from Actenoides lindsayi, assembly GCA_025331215.1. NCBI lineage: Eukaryota > Metazoa > Chordata > Aves > Coraciiformes > Alcedinidae > Actenoides > Actenoides lindsayi. The sequence continues at coordinate 23,373 of WTSP01009776.1, forward strand.
GATTATAAGCAGCAATCTTCCACCAGGACATGTGAGAAAATTTTCATTGAACGAAACAAGAATTAAAAAGATCAAGATCTCTGAAATGCTGATTTTCCCAATGAGCACTGAATGACATAAATTGCTTGTCTGGAAACAGATAAGTAATAATTAAAGATGACATCTTTACTTATAGAAGCTAAAGATCATTTTCATGTGATAAACACAAGTCTTCCAGAGGAATGAAGTGTTTCAGATGCAATGTGGTAAAGATCCCTCAGATACAAACAATTTCTATTTCAATTTTGTCTGTCAGATTGTGATGCCTGAGTGGTTTTTTTGTTTCTGAATTCCTTTTAATTCTTCAGCTTCTGAAATTTATTGGAGACAATAGTTTTGTAATGTTTACAAATTCAAATTCTTCTGAGAGTCACGCCTGCAATTTTCTAAAAACACACTTTAATCACACATTTAACCCAAGAATAAAATAGATGTAGGATATATAATTAAATAGTGCTTAAGATTTCTCATAAACACTTATTTGAGAAATATCAAAATTATTCACAATGTAGTTATTAACAGATCGTATACAAAGGCAAGGGTAAGAGGCATCCAAGAATCCAATCAATATGGATCCCAAGCTAAGGGGTTAACCTGCATCTCAAAACATTTAGCACCTTCCACGGTGTCTCAGGAGTTTCCACAGGACCTTCTAAACGAGGTATTTACTAAACAGTTATTTCAGTGATGGAATTTGGTGATCCAGGTACACTACACCACACTTCTAACTCAACCTACAAACCCAAACTGCAAGTTACAAATCCATATAGAGAACCGTTGATAAATGTGCTGCTTTTGGCTGGGGTAGAGTTAATTTTCTTCACAGCAGCTCCTATGGGGCTGTGATTTGGATTTGTGCTGGAAACAGTGTTGATAATTCAGGGATGTTTTAGCTGTGGCAGGGTCAGGGCCTTTTCAGCCTCTCACCCCACTAGTGAGTGACCTCAGGGTGCACAAGAAGTTGGGGGGGGGGACACAGCTGGGCCAGCTGACTGCCACTGACCAAAGGGGTATTGCACTCCATATGCCACTATGCTCAGCAATAAACCAGGGCAAAGTCTGGCTGGGAGGCTGCTGCTTGGGAACAAGCTGGGTATCAGTCAGTTTGAGGTGAGCAGTTCTTTTCATGTGCATCACTTCTATTTCTTGGGGTTTACTTCTCTCTTTGCTATTTTTCTTTTCATTACAATTGTTATTATTGTTATAATATTTAATTTCAATTCTTAAACTTAATTCTTATCTTAACCCACCCGTCTCACTTTTGCCCTTCCAATTCTATTCCCCAATCCTGCTGAGGCTGGGGAGGGGCAAGTGAGCCAGTGTCTTGTGTGGGGCTCTGTTGCTACATGGGGTTAAACCACAACAATGTACTAATAAACTGCAATGTTTTTTTCTTGCAAGACCATTCTATAGTCTTGATGTATTCTTAGATGATGTACTTTTAGTGCTATTTCCACTGCAGACCTCCTAGTGTTCATCACTATTCTTCACTGTGAGTGAGCGATATGAAATGAGAATTTTCAGACTGTTTATGTAGATAAAAACTGTAGATGAGGGTTTCTTTGTACTTTCACAAAAAAACAGCCCTAAGGTATGCACAAGTAGCTCAGACTGAATGCACAAGCTGAAAAAAGGCAGTAATTGCTCCAAGGACTACTGCCTTAAAATTCCAACAAGGTTAAAGTTGTTTTCCAGTGGCACCCATTTCTCCTCCCACCGTGACCTTTTTTTCTTTAATCATAATTAACATTCGTTTATTGGGGCTCAATCCCTCTTAAATATGGCCTTTGAATTCTGAAGTATCTTCTGCTAAGTTTTATAACCTATTTCATTTGCTGAAAACCTGAGATACATAAAAGACACTTGTATGTTAAGTAGGAGCAATGTGAAGTAAGGCTGATGAATTCACAGAGTGTTTCCTGGTACTGGAGTAGTCACTGATGTCACTGTGACATGATTATCTCTCTTCCATCTCTAACATTTTTTTTTCAATTTTCTTTATTCAGTAATGGAAATTCCATTAAAGACCATGACCCAGGTCTGTAAAAAAAAAAATAAAAATGCATAACTGAGCAAACACTTTAGAATGTAAAAAAAATTACGTGCAACTAGACAGTGCAATCTAAATGATCTCAGTACAAGCTACAAACATGACTTCTGGTTTTACCCTGCTTACTTCTATCTATGTACTCAGCTGTGTTCTCTTGCGTTATTTTCTCCCAGTGGAAGGATAGACTAAAATGTAGCATTTCTTTAGATAGCACATCAGCAAGTGTAACAATAATATATTTTTGTTTAGCTAACAGCTTTTGTTCAGAACAAGCTGACCAAAATTGAAAGAAAAGAAAGGAATGCACATACATCACAAAATTCTACAGAAACATCTCAAACTGTTCACAGTTCACAATTACTGTTGGCAGGAAGAAACATATAAAAATCTTCTTTCTCATCTCTGGATTTCATTTACAAATTGAAGAGAGTGACCAGTATCGTTCCCTAGATTAAATACATGTGACAGATAAGAGAACAAAGTACTTTCTGTATGTTTCTGTTATGAGCCTCCTACCACTCACCTATCAATCTAAATGTACTACACAATATTCTTCACTCAAACCACTCCTCACTAGTACAAGCTGTCGCCTCTATTGAACAGTTGTGCAATAACATCAATACATTTCCTGGTGATGCTTTTATTGGCTGTTCCATGCATCAGAAACATCTGTTTCTTTTGAAAAAGTTCAGATCAAAGCAGGACTGTAAACGAGGCAAACCTTCCCAGTGAAGTACACTATGAAGTGTCCTTATCAGATCAGCAAGAGTAGATGGAGTCTCTTGTCTTCAGGTCCCCAGCTGAATGTCAGTCCTGAGTGTCAACGTGAACTATGCTAACCCTGCAACCCAATATTGCTGTCACCACCACTCTGCCTTTAGTGAACGGAGAGTCACGTTGTCAACAGCACCCTCGGCTCTGACACTTGGGCTGTGGGAAGTGAAATGAAAGACTGAGCATTCTGGAAGCGCCTCTTCCAAGCCAGGTTCAGACAGGGGGGGTGGCAGGGCAGTGGCAGTAGCTCACTGTGTTTGTCATTCCTCTCCAAAGTGATCATCAGAAAAAAAAGCAGTGTTCTAGAAGCTAAGCTGTTCCTTCTTCACACACGTATATATGATATTATGAGAAGAATATGCAGCATGATTTTTCATGCAATATTCTCTTATAAATTGTTTCATTATAGCACCATACTTAATCATCTCTCCTCCCAGGAAATCTATATGCTGCATTTACACTTTCCTGAAGGAGTCTGTAGGTATTAAAGTAACTACACTTGCCTAAAGTGACAGTATTAAACTCTACCTTTGACAAACAAGACGTACTATTCTGAAAAGTCTAATTCAGTAAATTTTGTGTAACAGCAATTACTCTGGATTTAAATTGCAAGAAATAAGCCCATTTTCCTTCCTTCTGCATCCCTTCACTTAGGGTTTTTTTTTCTTTAATAATGTCTTTTCACTACTTGGATGAAGGCCAAATTGCTCTTTTTAATGAAACGAAAAACTTTGAGGGCAATTTCTCTTTTTTGGCCACCAGAAAGTCTCCTGGGTACTTATACTTGTTGATCCAGTTTCCCTTAGTTGGTTTCTTTAGGGAATACCACAAAGAGGGTCTAAGGGACATACCTGAACATGGCATGTCCTAGCAATACATATTAACTGACTAGTTCTCACCATAAGCGTAATTGCAGAAGCTGACCTAAGAAATTATGTGTGGGATTAGGACAAAAGAAGACAGCAAATTATTACATAACCAGGTCATTTTTTTGCAAATGCCAGGGAAGAGTTGGTTTGTCTCACAAAAATACAGGAGCAATCATTCTGGTTCAGATCAAAATCTCAACTTTTCAAATATGTTACCACAGATTAAATATATTTAGATGAAATAAAAAATATTTTTCTTGATCAGTAGTGCATATTCTTTACAAAATAAATATACTGGTATACTGGCAAGTGTGTTCTGTTAAACCAGTTTTCAAAGAGAGGATGCTTGCGAACACAGTTTGATCTCCGTTTTTATCCCCCTTAGAAAATAAGTGAAGTTTTAGATTTTTAAAAACTTTTTTAAATTTAAAAGATAGCATTGCTTTCTGCTGGCTTGAAAACATAAAACGAATCCCAGTTCAAAATGCAGAGTGAACAATATCTTTTATGGAGATGTGGAAATGGGGAGAGAGAGCAAGTGACTTGGCCATATATAAGACCCAGCCTTGGAATACCAAGGAATACAAAGTGTTTTTAAAACTGTTCTGTAGAAACACTTCTGTCACTAGACATCTGGTTGCGCTAAGTGGTGTCTATGTACTATTTTTTACTCATCACCCTTACTCAGAAAACACAAAGGATTTGATAGATAAAAATGTTTCTTATCTACTTGCCAGACCCCCTTGCCCAACTAGAACCTCTTCAATACCAGCCCAGGGTGGGCAATGCTGTGCCCGGTCAACAAAGCACATCTGGATCCTGACAGGGATCTGGATAGGTAAGACCCCTTTATCAAAATCTTTTGATCTAGAGCCAGGAGACACAGTACAGGCCTGAGAGCTCTAAAAGCAGTTGCCAGATGGGAGATGACGACCGCTCCCTGGGGATCTCATTGCTCTACTGAGGAACCGAGCGGGGCTGGAAGTGGCCCGGGTCCCACGGCCAGGTGCACAGCAGCCCCAACAGCTCATTTTCTCACACAGCCAAAGCGTGAGCTGCCCTCAGACTGTGCACCAGCACAGCCCAGTTTCTGGTAACCCTGACTGGACCTGCGTGAGGAATGCATGCAGATAAAGGGCAACAAGTTGGCCTTCACGTAGAAAGATATGAGCATCTCTCCAAGCAGTAGATAGATTATCTTAAAATTGGTATTCCTCTAAACTCCAGGAGGTTATTCCACTCTCTTAGGACAACCAAGCAGAGGCATGTTAAAGCCATACTCCTTTCTCTCAAATACAACCCCTGAATTAGAAAAAAGGCAACCAAAAGAACACAATTACGGGCAAGATTAAGGCTGCTGACAGCCTGCTGTGCATGAAGGAGAAGCCCCTCTATGCGTTAGGATGACCCGTGTCAGTCAGGCTGTGACCCACATCATCACCTTGCTTTCCAAAGAGCATCTCTAAATCTCCGTTACGCCTGTTTCATATGGATAGGCTTCAGGCAGTCTATAGGGGCTGATTTTTGTGCATTCATTCCAAAAGGAAGAGCAAGAAGAAAAGATATAGCAAAAGACAGAAACACTATATTGTTGAGGAAAATGTAAATGTAGAATTGCAATCAGTATAATACATAATAGCACCATTGAATCAGTCAAACTTCACCTCTTCTTGTTGTAGCTCTAGAGAGGATTCTGGGAAGGCAAGAAAAGCTTGTTTTCTGAGAAACAAGCACACAAATGGCACATTCCAGTTATGAGACTTTGTTGGGTTACACATAACTCCGTTGCTTTGTTTCTGTTTTCCAAAGAATTAAAAAGAGAAAACTTTTTGCATGTATGTTCCTTGCAACAAAACTAATTTTGAACAGTGTCTGAGGAGCACCACAGCTCTCCTTTGGGGGTAAGAATACAACCTCAATTTAGTTATATACGGGAACAATTATTTACGAGAGTTTTTGCACAGTGGTGGAAATCTACCAGAAGAAAAGCCAGAAGGAATTGTTCCTGAGCGAGCCCTGGATTTCTTCATCTCAAAAAGCAATCCAACAGCCAATGCTTGTGCCCTTGACAGCCCAGGATATCTGGTGGAGCTCCCAAGAGTGCAGGTGGCTCCTCTTCTGTCCTCCTCTGGGAGACACTAAACTGCTAAGCTTTGCCTAGTAATGTTCTCCTTAGTAGCTTAGGAGGCCTGGTTGATGCAGTCTCCTGTGTGTGCTTCCAGTCCAGAGATGTCAGTTTAATTTTAAGGATATATTTCCTCTTTCTGCAATAGAAGTTAGCATGAAAAATCCTCTGTGGATTTCATCCAGAGAATTCAATTAGTGCCTTTTCTTCAATGCACGGCCGTGTCCCGGTTATAAAATGTTACATATGGATGACCTGAGCATTAAGCTTGTATAATTTTGTGTTAAGATAAAATTATATTGCCAATAGATAGCTTTTCTTCTCATGGAAGAGCTGTTGACACCAATGGCTGTGCAAATTAGAAGCGACAGTCACAACAACCCTTCCACACTTGAGTCTCAGAAAGCACACGGACAAAAAAATGGGCTGAGGTGGCAACGATGCCCCCTGAAATGTGCCTGTAGCACTTGTGTAGTCACACCTCTCCGACCCCTGCTTTGGGAAGCAATTGGCAAGATGCTCCAGACTTCCTGACTGAGAGCTGGAAGCCTTGTGCCACTGGAATTATTTTGTCTTGGTACTGAAGTTATCAGTACTGAGTCTTGACAGATAAATCTTCTTTCTTAGCCTTGGGCAAGGCAGGCACATGTACTCGCATTTATAGCAAGCAAGAGGACAGGAAATGGAACTGAACTTTCTCATGTTCAAAACCACGCTGCCCATGAAGCTGCAGCTTGAGTTACTGATTGCACTGGTGGGGATGCCCTGCAGGTGGGACAGATGTCACCGATGAAGCCGTATGCTGTTCTTCTCACAGTGCACACTAAAGCCTGAGAAATCTCTTCTGAAGTCATTACTTCTCAAAATCTCGTCACCCTTCCCAAGTGATAAAAAACCCCCAGAGCTTGAATGACAGTCACAGCTCTTACTTGGCAAGAAGAGCCCACCCAAATGCTTAGGCCACAACTGCTCAAACTGTCTGCCACCACTTTGATGTCACTGTAGTCACCAGAGTGCCAAAACAAGCAGTGGAAAAAAAAAAGAAGAGACAGGACACATCACTTACAGAAAGAAACTGCAGGAACTATGAAGGCTACCTGTAAGCCCCCTGAGCCTCCGAGCCGGACTTCTCTTGTTGCAGACTCAACAGCACTGACCTCAGCAGAAGGATCGCTCTCCTTGACAACCCCCCTACCCCATCAGTCATATCTCCCCTCTCATGAATTTGCACAGTCAATTTCTGAAGACCTGCACTGTCCAGCATGATGAAAATCCATTCCGCTAAAAAGCACCCTGGACCACGTCAGCTTATGAACAAGTGCAGTCTGAGACACTGCTCTAGCACAGGAGTAGAGGGATGACTGGGCCCGTGACATGAGATGGGGTGGGCTTCAGGCTCTCTACAACCCAGGCTTTCAATTCCTGCTGATCAAAAGAACGTGCCTGGTGCCCACAGCATCCAAGTTCCACTTTGAAATGGATTCATTTTCCATTAAAAGTATTTGTACATTAAACAAACTCCTTAGGGGAACTAAGCCTTTTTCCAAGTTTACAAGGAAATATGAAAAGTTGTCCTTTTTTATTTTTATTTTTTTATTTTAATTATCTTAATTATCTTCATTATCTGGCTCAGGACTTATAAGAGTTACCTGTTACCATGGAAGCAGCAGATCATATATATGATAACATCTTAAAAATACTTGAGATTAAATGCTATGTTGTTATCCTCTTTTACAAACAAAAGTTAAAGATGGACAGATAAAGTGAATTTATCCAAGGAAGTGGAAAAATTTGTAGCAAATGAAAGAATCAAAATCTAGTCTCTGAAACACAGAGCTTTAAACAGCAGATTGTCCTTCCTTTCCAACGTGACTGCACCAAGTCTGTCTTAAGCTTTAGTGCACATATTGACAATTCCAGAATTACAACAATTGGGAACTTACAACAAACTCCTCCTCATCTATTTTGATCACTGTACACTGACAAAGTCAAAAGAAGTTAAAAAACCAACAACTTGAAAGTCTTTGAGTGACCTGCAGTCAGGTAAGACTCTACCTAGATATCCAGAATTGTGATCCAACAGGAAAGAGACTTCAGTTTTTGATATCCAAATCACAAGGACAAACTTAGGAAGGAAAGTCTGTGGAGTGCTTGTTTTAAAGTCTTTGGTTCAGGTACTACACACAATTATTTCTGGGGTTCAATCTCCCTCTTAGATAAAATACTTGTGTCTAGAATAAGAATAATATTAATATATGAGATACTGCATTTCATGATCTTACTTTTAGGTGGGTGATGCCTCTTGGAAACATCATAAAGCTCTTACATACTACAGCCTTTTAGTCAAGTAAACTTTTAAGCAAGGAATGAGATGGTTCACCGCAATTCAAATCACATATCTTCGTGTCTACGTTTATGTGAGCATTCTTTAGAAATCTTCCCTCATTTATTATTATGCAAAATGGTAACTGAGGAGAATTTTATTTATAATCCTGCTTCTAAATTAATTTATTCTAAAGAAATCAAATCATCTACCTGTAAGTCCAGCAAATTAAATTCCCATAGGGCAGCTAGCTCTATGGAAAGGGTTAGAACATTTTGCTTCAAGTAAGAATCCCAGCAAGACCTAACACAGGATTGTAATAATACTGCACGCTCTGGGCTCCATCTTATTATTATTCTTTCAACAGGATCACCATGTAACATTTAATGTTCATTAGCAAGAATATTTATTCTGGAGTCAGGCATATTGATATTATAGTAAGAACTCAATTTCATACATCCCAGAGCAATAATTAGATTCGTAAAAACCAAATATGTGGACAATGGTCAGTAGATCAAAAGCCTTTATTGCACAGAGGTATCTTTTATGACTATTCAGTTATTAATTTGAACAGGATTCACACACTAAAACTAACTTGCCATAGTATCAGACAATATGGGACATATGTTGGTAAGTCACCTAGGTCATGTCCTCATTTTTTATGAAATATATGGTTGTGAAACTGCAGTAAAATCTGATACTCTATTGCACTACGTACGGATGATATAGTTCTGATTATATCATAAAAATCACACAGAACAGGTATGAATATGTTCTGTAAAGTAACGGTTTGAATGTAGAGGACAGCTTTCAAAATGATGTTAGTATTCATTCAGTAAGTTTTGTGCATGTATATGAAGATAATATATATATATCACTGGGAATTCAGATCATAAAAATCATTTTTTCACTTGTTGGTTCACATCTATAGTTAATTTACAACTACAGGATGATAATATGGTTATCATGTTCCCCAAACCCTGAATACAACTGTCTTTTTAAGAAACATTTCCTAGACTGTAAATTCAAGTTCTATTCCCATTTGTGAATTACCCTTATAAATATATCAAAAAACTGTCTGAATGCATTTGGAAAGATAGAAAGGAAATGCTTCTATTGCAAAATTGATGTCTCTTAACAACCCTGGACATGGTATTTGCAGTAAAATTCATCATATATTTAGATGATAAGTTTGTCCATGATTTCCACACAGTTGGTTTCAGTACCATATCAGTGGTTCAAATAATGCTTTATTAATATGTTTTTCAATGTTAATATACTCTGTAAACATTTCAGATCACAAATTCTCTGCCAACTATTTGAAGAGCCTTTCAGGTATTGACTTTTATTATTACATGCAGTTGTTGCCTGAACCACACTGCACAGTTTTTGCTGTGTGACTGAATAACAAACACAGATCAAGTGAACCCATCTCTGACCTACATAGCAGGTAGCCATAGGAGGGCAGGAATGCACTGATTTCCATGTGAATAGAGCCATTCCTTGAAATTCCCAGAAAACAAACTATTTGTTCAGAAGTTTGTCATAAACATGAACCAAAAGGGATGTGAGGATGAGTAAGTCAAAGAGACATTCAGAACAAACACAACATTCATGAAACTGTTCTGTATTTTTCACCTGCTTTGCCACTCACAGACTGGTATGTGATGCAGCAGTCTATTCCTCCAGGAAAGGAAAAAACATTGCTTCTGAGTCATGAATTAGGAAAAGAATTTCATAAGCAAAGAAAACTGCATAATGAAATGAGAATTGCTAAAAAACTAGCTGACTTTGATATCATGACTGAAAACATTCCAAAGAACAATAAGTTAATAGGAAAAGAAGGAGGCTGCTACACAGTGTGAAGTACAAGACTGAAAATAACCCAAGAGTAACAGGGGTATGGGTGTTTAAGGTCCTGGGACAGAGACGGTTTCACTTTCTAAGACAGCCAGGCTCAGGGTTGGGCAATCTGCCCTATCACCTAGCAGATTCAAAAAAACCCCCATGTCCAGAAAAAAGGGGAAAAAAGGGCTTTGACAGCAGTTTGCGAGGTGGAGACAGGCATTTGCTGCTGAAGGAAAACAAAGTTATCATTAACTGTGCAGAACTGTCTTGTTCTTTATTTGGCCAGAAAATAAACCCAGGAGATTTAATACAAAACACACCAGAGTACTCATTCTCCTGGCTGGCAGGGAGACAACAAATGCCTATGTCAGTATGGCCCCAAAGAAGAAAAAAAAGACAAAACCATAACCAAAATCCTCTTTAAAAAAATAAATAAATTAAGAAACAAATAAAAGATGGAAGAAGAACTACACAGAAATATACAAGCATCAATTTTGGAATGACTAGTTTGTCCCCCATCTAGGAAAGAAGCACACAAAATTTCAAATCTCAAAAAAACCACATAGCTTTTTTTTTTCCTGAGTTTAGTGCCTAAAAGAAAAATAAAGAACACCAAACCCTCCTCACTTTGATGAAAACAAACTGAAGAAATTTTTTGCTTTTACTGTTGAGAGTGCAAAAAGAAAACTCAAAGAAGCTAAAAGCTGATTGTGGTACCACCAGGTTTCCAGGGTAAGACAGCACGCAGAAAAGCAGGCAGGAAAACCATTCTGGTTGTCTGTTATAAACAGACAGACAAGTGGTTCACCTGAAGGAGAGGCAGGCACCAAGCCCACTTCACAACACCCACTGTATAGTGGCAGGAGTGAGCAGGAAGTATGGATTTAAACTCTGAACCAAGCAGAGGGAACTGAGTTTCATCTTTGCATCCCAAAAGGGTAGTGAGTAAAATACAGAAGCTTTGCTCATCGGTTTCTAAAAGCACAATGTTCTATTGTAACTTCAACAAAAAGTTTAATTTGTCCTGAAATTAAATTTTACAGGCTATCACTTTAACAAGAAAAATTGATTATTTTGGAAGGTTAATCTAAAAGATTCTTTTCACTTCAGTTCAAGCTTAAAATGAGAATTTAATTACAGTGATAAATACTCCTTAACATACATTTTTGTTTAGCTATATTGCTGTATTTTTGATCTATCGGTTGTAAGAATAGAGTAATATAACTGGAACTTTTGAAAAATGCTTTATCTGAAGCATTGCTCCCTACTATAGACTCAATGTATTATTTCAGCATTTTGTGTCTTTATAAGAAATGCTTATTCTGTTTAGAAAGATACAGGATAGGACTGACTTAATTAAGTGGGTAATTTTCTTAAGAATTCATGTCTGGAATATCTGATTGTAACTGGGATGCATCATCCTCTTGTTTTGAGATGCTTTCAACCACCTCAGGTTCACTGCTTCCAGAACATGGCAGTACAGGAGGAAAATGTGAAACTCTCCTTTCTTATAAACGTCATAAACAGACCTGGTTCCCTTTGAGAAACCTCTACAAACTTCGCTTGCCTAAATTCTGTCCTGAGACTCTCTCTCTACCCCAAGTGAGGCAGATAAAACACACCTGCCACAAGCAGCCATAAGAAAGTGTGGAGCTCAACATGGAAGCCTCACGCCCAGTAAGAATATGTGTGGATAAAATTATCCATCACTATCTGAATATTAAGTTGTCAAAAGATTAAGTAAGTAATATATAACTTAATAAATAATATTAAGTAAATAATAAGTATATAAAGTCTTAAGCCTAGTTTCTCTGTCCCTTGTTAATTGTGAGGGGCAACAACTGCAGATAACACAGTGACAATAAAAATGAAAAAACCTAAAACTCTGGTAAGAGAACACCTGTGAAAATGTAGATGGTACCAACTACCACTTGCAAGCATTCATAGCTAATAAACAGAGGAAACAATGTCAGATACATCCATCGACGTAGTGGAATTTTTGCTTTAGAGAACTTCTCTATCACAAGAAAACAGGTAAAAAGACACTAATACCTGATATACCTTCATGATATTGACAGTTCCTTCTCCATGCTGGCCTGAGGATCCTTGGCTCTGTAGCAGATTTCTCACTGTCTCCTCCATTCTAGAGAATGAAAACATTTACAAAAGTCAACTGTGCGGAAAAAAATTTAAGAGTTGCATACAGTGGTTTTGTTCTTTACAAGAGCCTAATGCATCCATGGCTACCACGAAATTAATATTTAAAGACATTCCTGGCCTTATAATGTTCTCATACTCCATGTTATGAATAACACATTAAGGGCACTCTTTTATCTTTTGAATATGCACAGTAATTAGCTGTATTGTTGAAATCTGACTGGAGCTTAGTTATAAAAATTAAAACCAAATGTGTGCAAAAGACTTCATCACCTTGTCGACATTGTAACCAAAAACCATTGTAACCAACAAATTACTGTCATTTAGGAACAAAATCAGTCATATAATAAAATCCAAACAAACAACCTGCTGTATTTTTAGCCAATTGTCAGGTTTGTGCAACACAGACAGACTGTCAAATCTATTACTAGTATTTCCTCTCTCTGCTATAGGTGCAGCAGTGTGTGCCAGTACATTTGTTTATAGAGGCACAGCTGCTGTTCTGAAAACATTCACCCTTCTCTGCCCCTTCAAAGGGACGTAAAAAGCAAGTGTAGGCTACAATCTGGTACTACCATCTCATGAAAACGTAAGCAACTTCAGCTCCATCAATGAAAGAAGGAAGGTTCACACTTTAATTTTAGAAAGTGTTAATAAACACTATCAGAAGTTGTCGTTGATCTGCACTCATTCATCAGACATGTTAAAATGGATAATACTTCTAGCCCTCCTGAACGGAGGCTGAAAGAGTTCTGCTCCTCCGCACAATGGGACCACTGGGATTAATGGAAGCCACCTACGAAGCACTGGTCCAATTCAAGGTAGATCAGAAATGAAATCCCATGGGCTTAGTTGTCACCGAGCCTGATTACAAATAAAGGGTCAGGGACTATAGCTGGTTTCAGTTCTGTGAGTTTGGGTAAGAGATGGGAAGGGATCAAAAGCCAGAGAAATAGTGACGGACACACAAAAAAAGACAGATTCACAACAAAAAGTGCTGAGTGCCAATTCCAGGCAAAGGTCCTCACAGTTCTCCCCACTCCCCGTCTCCTCCCCCAAATTCTAACTCCTGTGCAGATTCCTCTTCAGCTGTGTGGATGCAACAGTTTTTACTCACCCTCCCTATCATGCTTTCTGTTCTTTTCCTTTTAAGCTGTTTTAATCCCTTGACATAGTTGGAAAACAGCCCAGTTGGAACAGGGGCTGGATGTGGGAAAAGTGCTGTGGCACAGGTGTGTGTGTGTGATGTGAAGGCAGGAGGGGGACAGAGAGAGAAATACCTTAAGCCATATTGCCAGATATGTAGTATATTAAAACTGTGACCTTGGAAAAAGAGCCAGTATTCCTAGGAATATCAGACCAGAAAGTGCCTGCTGTTGTCTTCCACTGTGTTTAGGGGAACATGACTTTTGTGTACCATTCTTTTCAAATGCAATTGAGCAGAAGAATTATTCACAGCGTATCAGATTTATTTTTTTTTTTATGTCTAAGGTAACAATCCAGCAAGACAGCAAATATTAGCTAACTGCTCTGGCCAAAGGCCAATAGCATTATCTAAGCTGCATAGTCTTTCTGTTCTTTCAGTCTTATCAGAATGAATGAACAGTATTGGCTAATTTAGCAATAAAATGATGTTTTGTTACATCTTGTCCTTTCAAGTCAGCCAGCTACGTTACTTTCCGAGCAGTCGACACCGAGTATTCATTCTACTCACATGAACACTGACATTTTACTTATTTGTAGATTTATTTTTTTTTGTCATTGATGTGCAGACTTCTACATCGCCAGAATGCCCACAGAATAGTTGGACCATCTGTTGACCAAATGTGAATAAAAACAAGCCAGCTCTAATCTCTAGTGCAGACAGTGGTGCAGTTTTTCAGTTGCAGATTGGAACCATTTCTGCTCATAGGCTGACCTTAATCAGATGCCTTTTACACAAAGGAACAAATCATTTTGGTTCATGACGTAAATTCCTGTGCAGTTCTCACCAAGAGATTTAATTTCTTAACACACTCATCATCACATTTTTAAATTAACAATGTAATAGGATTCTTAATTACTGTGTTTGTACATGCATACACAGTTCCAACTCTAGTCCTCCAGGAAGTTCTTACAAATTAATAAACAAGCAAAAATAGAAGAAATAATAGATTCAAATACCACTAAAATTGGAGTTTTTCAATTTAGGCATAACAGTATTCATGAAAATAGAGTCTAGTTGCATATTAGTTAGTATCAGTTAAACCAGATCAAATCAGTTAAATCAGAAAATAATGAAGAATTCTTAAATTCACGAGATCATTTCATCTTCAGTCAAATTCAGAGGGACTATTTTGGACAACAGGCACATCTCATCAAAACAGCCTAACAGGAACTGGTGAGCAGTTTCACGTGGCAATTAGAAACATCTCCCACCAACACTCAGATTTCTGTGCAACAGAATAATCTTTGCAACTTGCTTAAGAGCTCAGTTAAACACAGTGGAGACTTTTCTGGTGTTATCGTTTGCAGCTATTATAAAAGTTTGCACGAGTTGACAGCCATAAAGCTGAACCACAGGCATAACAGAGACACGGTGTGGTCATGTTGCTATAAAATCAGCACTGAGAGCATCTTATAAGCTTTAGGTAGCCATGGATTATCTGAAAAAGGAGAAAGCAAGCTAGTTTCTGACAAACAAGAAGGTGATACAAGCTTACAGTCAAATTTACTGCAAAACTCTGATGGCCAAGTGTTCTTGCAGTTCATGAACCGCTGCTTCTAAACTAGCCCCCCAGTTGTCCATTTTTTGGGAGGGACTGCTTAACCAAACATTGCATGGGATAAAAATTGACACGTGTTTCTTATAAATTACAGTCTTTGAATCATGAATTAATGGCGTTTTAATTGCAAAACAATTGTCATATTATGACCTATAACAGTGTCCATACTGATAGTACACATCAGAAGATTTAGTTTAAGTTCTTATAAAGAATGGAAGAATAGTTGAGCCTCTATAAATTTAACTCAGAAATCCCCTAGCTTGTTCCCTGAAGAAGGCTTCCAAAGGACATGTAAATTTTGGAAGTGAAGCAGAAAAATTAGGAGCTTTAGGAAAGGCTATTACTACACATTTGACCTATATTCTTCTGCCTTCTGGTAACAACAAAATTATTTTCTCTCGGTTATGATTCCGATATCCTAGATGGACCCACTCCAACTTCAAGCACCTTCCAATTACATCTAGAATAGCTATTCCCCACGCATGTATTCTGCCTGCTTGCTGGACTATGCTAAAAAACCTCTTTTGCCAAGGATTCTGTGCATCTTATGTAACTATCAAGCTGTTACAATCTGCAAAAATAGTCTCCAGAGCTCACCATTCCCAAATCTACATTCTTCAATCACTATTTAAGAACACTTATTTTCCCCTTTATTTAGGTTTAATTTAGGCTATTAACCTGAAGTATCTCACTTAGCACCATTACACTTTTTGTTATATTTATTATTTGAATAGAGAATTAAAGTTTTCTTAATACTGAAGTGTTCCTTCAATTTTTCTTTTTTTAGAAAGCTATTTTCTTCAGGGGAAAAATAAATGAACCCCATGCTTGCTAGAAGCCTCTTAAGTTTCTTGACAAAATGTCAGTTTAGAGTAGTGAAACGGGATAAAATTTCGGAAAGCATAAGACAGACGAAGAAGTGAGGCACTCTGAAACCAGCATCTGTCCATGGAATATAAGAGTTTAAGTAACATAAAATATTAATGCTGCTGTGGAAAGCACTGTCAAGACTTCATCTGGAATATTATCTGCAATTACGATCACCAGTGCTCAGGAGTGGCTCATTCAGAGAGGATTCATCGAAGTGACAGCTCTGAGGTTGTTCAGAGGAATCGAGAGTCTGAGTCATGAGAAGAGACTCAACGACGTACCTTGCTAAATTTAAGAGACCAAAGGCTTACAGAGGTTTGATTTGCACAAAAGAATCAGTCAGAAAACATAAAATGGGAAAGAGAACTACATCAACCTAAGGCCAATGACTGACAAAACAAGATGGGAATCCAGTGGTTACAAATTCATTTAGGCTGGAATTAGGATACTTTTATTCATCGAAAAAGTGAGACTCTGATCCAGCCTGCCAGGTAGAGTAATGGGATGAGAAACCAAAACAGTTTTAAGTCAGAGTTAAGCAGTTTACAAAACTCATTACAAAGCACAGTCAAGAGCTGAGGACTTGAATTTATAATCCACAAGTCCATGCTGTTACTCTTTCTGAAATAAAATCAGTGATCCTCTTCTGGCAGTGGGGCTGGAGTAGATGATCTTAAGAGACCCCTTCCAACCCCAAACATTCTGTGATTCTTACATTTAAAAAACGTAATTTGTCCTGTGCTGTTGAGAGAATACCAAGAAATCAATCCAACTGTGATATACAGGTATTCTGACCTGATCTAGGTGATCCTGCTCTAGCAGGGGGGTTGGACTTAGATGATATTTCGAGGACCCTTCCAAACCCTAACGTTCTGTGAAAATTTATTTTGTCTTTGTTTCTGTGTGTATCTTGGTGAGGGGGCCAGAGGAATCTCTGGAAAAGAGGAAACATTGCTCCCTGCCCAGGGAGCAGCACATAAGGCACAGATGCTCAGGAGTCCAAGATGGCAGAAAGAAGCTTCTTCTGTATTTTTGCTGCAACTCAAATCTTTCCCACTTCCCAGAAAGTCTTCCATACCCCTTTCAGCTACGTTTATTGATTCCTTTCCTTGAGAGACACCTTGACACAGTAATTTCTCATGTAGAGAGGATTTTCTCTGACCAACCTCTCTACTATGCAGGATATGCCTTTATGCCCTGTCTCACTGTAGAGGAAGCCCTTTCTCTTCTCTGGTTCTTTGTACCATATTCCTTAGATAGGGTTGATCTCTCCAGAAATAAAATCTTTCCTTGACAGAACAAGTTTTTCTTGAAAAAAATTCTTCCCACATATCCTGATCGTTGATTCCCCTTCTAAAGACTCTCAATTGCTCAGACTCTCTTCAGCTGCATCCCACAAACTCATTTTACAATTCTCCCTTCAAGGGACAGGTAGCACGTAGCTGTTCCAGCTCTAGAGGTGCATGACTATTTCAACCCCTTCTCCCCTGACCTACTTCCTTCAAGATATCCAGAGGCTGGCAGCTACCTCTTGCTAGGTGCTATCACCTTCCCTTTTCATCACCCTCAAGCTGAGGTGACAGCACTCAATAGTTATTTCAAATACTCGTCGCAAGAAATCCTTCAGCTTGATATTTAGTCTTACAGAGGCGTGTTCAAAGGTTTCTGTAGAATCTTGCTGCAGCAGTTGAGCTTTGTGTTTAAGCTTTTTCCTTCTCCTCATGCCATGCAGCAGGTGCTGTTAAAGTCTTAGAGAAAAACACCAATAACAGAACTTTCTCCATCTTTAGTTTAACTTCCATGGAATCAAAATTCTCACGTATTTTCTTCCAGCTCCTCTCTGTGAGACAGAGAAGCTTCCTTTCTCTCTCCTGACCAGTCTCCAGCTTAAGTCTCTTGACTTAGGTTTTTTAGCTACAGCCTTCCTGGACATGTGGCCTGGGTTTCAGCTCCTTGAGCTATCTGACCCCTCCCTGCCACCTGATCACAGAGGAAGGAACAACCAGCCAGAATTTTCACCAGCTCGACTTTGGTTGCCTCTTTTGAGACTGCAATCTGTCTGGTTTTGCTGACAAACTTCTGCCTTCCATCTCTCTCTCTCCAAACCCACAGTCCAACCAAACAAAAAGCTTCTCTCTGACTTGTGTCCCAGATAAATTTGTTTGTTCATTCATACGTAGTTTCGAACTTCAGGATTGGGGTTACCTGCATCTCACTTTCCTCAACACTCCATTCAAAGCTCTGCAATGGATCAGATTAGTCTTTCTCCTTCCACTGAGTTCCTCAAACTACCAAAAGCCTTCAAAGTAAACAAATACACACAAACCCCCCTCCTGCACAAATACAAAAAATCCAGATTGTAGATTAAGCACCAGATTATTTTAAACAGGGAAAGTATCACAGTGGATTTACAAGACATAACAAAACCAAACCTCATCAAAGAGCAGCTCCTGTTCACTGCATCTCTGCAGGAGTGTCATTCCTTCTACCTGGTTTCAATTACATTAGCAGCTCTGAACTGCAGACGCTGCTCATTCTCCTCCGGCATGAAGGATTCCCGTTAGCTCCAGACATGGCTGCCTGCTCTCCTCAGCTCTCCCCTCATCTGCAGGCTCATCTCCAGGCTGTGCAGTGACCTACCAGCTACAGTGACAGCCTCAACACTCCGACCTCCTCCACGACCCACGGTGATGCCCGGGATGAAGGGGCCCCTCCTTCCCAGGGCTGTGTCCAAGGCTGCTGTTCTCAGCGCACCCAGAGGGGAGCCCCTGTCAGGCCAATGCTCCCAGTGGGTAGGTGGCCAGGAGACAGGCACAACCTTCTCCAAAGAATTTAGATCTTGAAAATGGATTATAAAAAAAGCAAAGAGAGAAGTGAAAACAGATACGTGATAAACATAAAAGAGAACTAACAGATGGGAAATGCTGGGGCTTTAAACCCCAAGGGATTTTCTCCTCATTTTGAGTTCTGCTCAGGACACAACGTTGGCACGTGCCTTACAGCACTGTGCTGGGCAAAGCCTGTGGAACCCACAAGATCCATCCTTAGCATTTCAGACCGAAAATAGAGCGGTAATATCCTTGATAACAGCAACAGAAAGACACAGATATAATGTATAATTTATGCTTATCCTTTCTGTTTATCAGTACAGGTGCTTATTAATCCAGAAATACCAAGGCACCTTCTCCTCCTGCAGCACCGTCACGGCCCTTGCCCCACCACAGGCTCCAGTCCAACCCTGAGGCAAATCCAAGCTGCACATGCCATGCTCTTTTCACATACTCATGCTAAAACCTCCTTCTAAAAACATACTCAACCCATTGCCTGAAAGGCAAGCTATTTAAAGAAGAGTAGCACAGAAAATGAAGTATGTTGTGCACAAGGGCAGCTGTCACAAGGCCATGCTGCAATGAAACAGGTCTCGAGCTCTATTTACACGAGTGGGGAAGGATCCTTGTTTGGAATGGACAACCTAACCAGGTACTCTGTCCACTAGATCATACCAACACTTGAAAATTACACAGAATTGAAAGGCTGAGCACAACATTTACATAGGTGACCACTGAATCAAGTGGAAAATTTCAAGGTATCCTTAAAACAACATGAGCATCTGCCTCGAGCCTCAGGTAAGTAGGAAGGGATTTCAAAAGACCTCAGCACTGGCATATCACTGCTCCCACACACGTCTGAATGCTGTTACCATGCAATGGCAGGCCTGACATTTCTCTGAAGCTCCTGTGACTACATCTGAGCCAGGAAACGTTGGAAATGTTTCCATTGCCTCTTTCAGCCACACAGATTTCACTCATCAAACTTACACCTCTAGCAAGAAGTTTCCGAACCGCAGTAGAAACCAGTGGTAACGTTTATTTCTGCACTGAACAGATAGACAAATGTCAGACGGACTGTATGGATGCCTTCCATCCCAGCCCTGCAAAGGATTTTGTAAAGTACAGGCATGGAGGATTAAACAAAAAACAGTCCTAGACTAAGCCTCACAGAAAAGCTTCCCAAAGGCAATTGAAAGGATTTTTCAAATGGAGGGACCATCTTCTACAATTTCCCAGTAACATATTTGGGACCTTAGGACAGGAGATATTTTCATTAACTATAACCAGACACGTACAGAAAGCTAATCCTCACGTCAGCTTAAACATATGCTCATAAATTCAAACTCTATTCATGCTGGAGGCACCAGGAATAGTCACAGTGTTTCAGCATAACTAAAAGCATCAGAAAAATTACCAACAACTATACAATCAGAATGCAAAGATTTCTAATTTCAAATAACGTGGGGTTTTTTTTTTACTTTTTCTCATTTTCTACATTTTAAACAAATATTTGTTCATCCATATTTCCAAATACATAGATATATGGATAGATATATCTACCAGCTCCTTCCAAGAAACATGTTTAATTTCGCATATAAGCAACCCTATCCAGACAAACCACTACTGCTTTAAGTTACTTACGGGAACATAAAGCCACTCTAAACTAGAAAGCTCTTGCTCAATTCGGAATCACAGCTTCGAGGAGGCCCCGAGACCACCTTGACATAGCTACACAAATGCCTAGGTGGCTCCAACGAAGGGTGAAGATGCTAAGCGAAGGGAAGCGGCTTTTGTGGCGCTGAAATAGGTACACGAGAAATGCAAGATGAAAATGAGGTCTGTCATCAACGAGCATTTGTAGAAACCTCCACAATGCAAACAAGCTGTGCTTATGCATCTTCACGCTCCACAGCCCATCGTGAAGCTTTCAGGAGCAGCAAAGTGCTGTGGCAGACACCCACCTGTGCTGTCCAGAGCACAGACAGCAGCTGGAACAAAGCTAAAAAAGAAGAGGGACTTTATCTTTTTTTTTTCTTCTGCAGAAGTTTATTTTCAGCCTCTCTGACTCCCCAGTCAAATGCTTATATGCAAACTACTTAAAATATGTAATTCTTTTGATTAAGTGGCTAGCGAGCATGCATGTTATTGCTGCATAGAAAGATATATAATTCTTTTAAGTGACTGCTAAGTATACATACCATTACAACTTGCTCAGAAATTTTCAGATGTTGAACACCGTACGCACACAATGCTATTTGTGAATTTAATGCCTTTAAAAAACTAACTACTAATGGAGCTAGTGGGACTCTAAATAAATAAATATTCAAGAAACCACTCCATAACGTAAATCTTACACCTAAAATCAAATTCATAAGACAGCACCAGCCCTTTCCTGACACTGCATAGCCAACTGCAAAAGTCCAAAGACCGAACTCCTGCAAACGTAACCACACAGAACTCAAATATGACAGGAAGGTTTCCCACTTTGAACTTGGATGCCCTCAAAATGGGTCACCTTAGAGGTTCACAAAGAACAGGTAGAATCAACAGAACAGAAAGAAACAATGACTCTGGTTCTCAACCAGGAGATACGCCTGGAAGTACTTTTAAAGACAACATGGAATCTTAATAAATGTAGTTGCTTTTGACTTTCTGGACTTCAGCCTTTCCAAATTTCAGCTCATAAAGACTACAATAAGAACGTTAAAAAATGTAGAATTTCAATTCAGCTGTGACTTCCTGTAAGTCTCTACATCTGAGATTAGCACAGATGGATGAAATACGTAAGGATATTCCAAGTGATGTCTGTGCTACAAATAACGATGTGACAGTATTTTAATTCCTAAGGGGGATAATGTGTTGCTGTAGGCATAGCTAGAATTTGTTTCTCTTTTTTTTTGTCCTCAGCAGAGAGCTCACTTCGGACGTTCTAATAGACATTCACATACAGAGGGGATGAGGCAGTTCCTGGCCGATCAGCTATGATCAAGTGTTTTCTCTGTGCCCTTCATGAAGATGCCCTGATGCCCTCTCTGTGTGACTAAGACCTTCTCACATGACAAACCTTCTGCATTAGCCTCCAAATTACTAACTTCTGGAATGAAATATAAAAATAAAATATGTTTTCCCCCAAAATAGATTGGGAATTACTGCCAGGATATTGAATATCAAGTATCTTCTTCTGAGCCTGAAGACTGTCTCCTTCCACGCAGGATTCCTGCAGCACTTCCCTGGGACAACAATCTCATATTGTAACGGTGCCCAGATCAAAAGAAGATTATCCTTCTGGAGGATGGATTCAGTAAAGAGCAACATACATCTACTGCCAAAGAAGCCTAAGATGTAGAAGTAATTGCTCTTCAGGTCTTAAATTTTAGGTGCTTAGAAAACAACCACTAAAAGAAGTCATGTTGGAGACATACAAATGAAAGCTTACCGGCTGCAGATTTCCAAACCCTAGCAGCAGAGCAGAACAGCCTAAACAAGTAATGCATGGTTAGAATAATAGTCTCCAAGGGCTTAATTACCTGTACCGGTAGGTAGTGGTAGTCTCTCTAAAACTAAACTGACAGCTCTTCAGTCAAACAGATGACAATGAGGCAATAAAAATACATGACAATGCACACAAAAAAACCCCTGCTGGAACCACGTCATGTGCAGCGTCATCAGCTTTGATGCCAACGAACAAGAAGGACTGAATTAAACTATTTGTTAACTGTCACAAAAACATCAAGAAGGACCTAGATATATTTTGTCATTAATAAATTTTAACGTTCTCCCTTTCTCTCTGTGCACAAGTCTATCAAGAGCAAAAGAAGCGAACAAGACTATCAAGAATATCAAGGTGGAAATGAAATGCAAGAAGAAAGAAGCGAGGAGAGGAAGGGAGGGGAGCGTAGGGGAGGGGAGGGGAGGAGAGAAAAAGAAAAAAAGAGAAAAATGAGAAAAAAGGAGAAAAAAAGAGGAAAAAAAGAAAAGATAAAACAGAAAAAAAGAGGCAGTGACGCTTTCATGCCTCTATGTTAAGTGCCATAACACACTCCTGAAATCTTTACAAACATACAGCTCTGTCACAGCCGTTACCCATTGTATGAAGTAACAGGGAAAAAATAACACCAGAATACACGGGCTCCAAATGCCAAATTTGTCACTACTAAAGCCCATCTCTTTATCCTGGAGACGAACTGAATAAAAGCAGAGCAATGTTTCTGTATGTAGGATTTGCACTGAAATACCCAGAAAGAGCACTGGCTGTTTGCTGCATGCTGGTGCTTCCACTGCTGCCTGCCCCCATTCTCCCCGTGCTGAAGTCGTGCAGAATGTTGCCCATGTATCAGATGCAGTGTCTGAAATATCTCGCACCTCACAGGTTCAGGATGTAACTTGTATGACGCCAGAAATTCAGTGAGGACAGGGAAGGACACTTTGGAGGGATGGTCAGCTATCAACATGGAAAGCAAAAAGAACAGAGGGGAGAGTAAAGGGATCTGAAAAGGCATATCCCATTACTTTGGCCTGCAAAGCAGAGCAACTGGGCAAACTAAGAGTTGGATTAGGAGAAGAGAAAAGAAGGAAATACTTATAAACAGAGAAGGAAAGTAGAGGAAAAAAAATTTGAGAAAGCATCTTAAGGAGAGAATGGAGAGGAAGAGAACAGCACAAGACATGAGGACCAGAAATAAAGGCAACAGTAGAATAAATATGAGAGAGTATTTTGAGGAGAAGAAAAAAGGACATGAACATGTAATCAAGATGTAAAAAAACAGAAAACTAATAAAGTGGAACAGCAATAGAAAAGGAAACTGTGAAGAGAAGAGAAAGGACATCTAGAATAAGGTACAAATGCTTAATTATTAGTAACATACTGGTATTTCTTCTGCAGAAATGGGAGCGCTATTAGGATTTCCAACAGAAGATCATTTAAGAAGGATTTAGAGAGGGATTTTTAGTCTAGCTACAGCCCTAAATGGAGAAGCACAACATCACTCCCTCCTCCCTGTTGAAGCACTCATTCTTTAATCATCTCTCTTCAGCACAGCACGGGACACATTTTCAAACTGCTCTGCAGGATTTTAGCCACGCGGCTCCCATTGTGTTTAATGGGAATCCTGTGGGCAGAGCTCTGTATGAGGCTTTCAAAATGTACTCCAAAAATCTCTAAATAATGCACTAGTTGAACACTACCCTGTTTACTTCTCATAGGACTAGACTAAAATGAAACAAAGGTTAGGTCATTTATAAAAGTAGCACTTACGGGGAAGCTCATCAGTGTTTCCTACAGGGATATTTTCCTCCGCAAAAATATTTAACATGATTATTTAGGATATATTTTTTCCATAATATCTATAACAGAAAGGAAAATCAAACCACATTTCCTTCAGAAAGGAAGACCCAGCAGTCAACACATCAGCCTAAGATTCGGGAAGCCCCTCTTCAAGACTTCACACTGTCACAGGATAACTTTGTGGCTTTGTTTCAGATTTTCCTCTGCAAATTGATTTAACAGTTTCTATTTCATAAGAGCTTTATGGTGATAATAAATACCAGTGAAGCATTAATCAAAGATTCATCAGATACAGAAAAAATGCTCCAATATTAACTCCCTCTCTCCCTTCAAAAAAAGGGCTGTTTCTGTCCTCAGGTCTGAGATAACGTGGAAGTTTTGAGAAATGTAAATCCTTGTCACCCACACTCTATAAAGATAAGACCTTCATTTTTGTGTTTTCACCTTTCAGAAGCAGCATTCAGATTAAATCCAAGAAGGTGCAATTTTAATCAGCTTTCATACACCCAAACAGCAGATCATATTCCATCATCCTTCGGAACAGGCATCAAACAGGCTCAGCTACATAAAAAGTTTCAGGGATTTCCATTTCAAGGGCCAGATGCCCAACGTTTTCCACCTGTGCCAAGCACAACAGCATCACTGCAGAGAAAAAGCTGCTACATTCACCAGCGAAAAGTTTAGCCATGAAACAGCAAATGTAACACACAGAGCCTACGTTTCTAGCTTCGGAAAATAAGACCAGCTGTAATATTAATATCACCAGTTCACTGTAAACTGTGACCTGTTCCATGCAATTTGTGCTACGGTGAAAGGCAGAAGATCACCTTAGAAACACACACATTTATGTTAAGACATCTGAAAACTGGGCTCAGCAAATAAAATTCTTCAGTTGTGAATTAGTTAAGCACTTTTTTCCCAAGGCTTACAGAACAGATATTGGACATAGAGGTCTACTATGAAAAGCTCAGGAAATACCCATAACACAAGAAGCTCAGCATTTTGCAAAGTTCTGAGCTTATGTCAGTGGAACACAGGAAGATTAGATGACTCTAGAAACTATTATGTCTACCAGCTTCAAACTGTACTGGCAAGAATTAGTCCAAAATTGCATAACTTTGGGCAGAAGTCATTCCACTGAACCTAACAGTTCATCTTCTAGAATAAGGGCCTTTGTGACTTACGTGAACAGACAGCATGTATTTTACCTAATCTGGTGGAAACAAAGCCTCACAAGCCTGCCTGCCTAAGAAATAATTTAGTAGTTCTCCTGAGGGACTTTTTCCCGCCCCTCTGAGCAAGAATCAACAAAAAGACAAAGATCCTTTCGAATCCTTAATTAAATATCACAAAAAGTTGAAAGAAAACAATCATTAACGTATAATGCACCATTACAATGCAAGAGCCTGATCTCTGAAAATACAATTTAGATATCCATGTCCAGGAGGGGAAAGGGGCAATAACACCAAAAAAAGCTGGAGTGATGCACGAAGAGAGGCCGGGTTGGACATGCCTGGAATGCAGGGCAAGTGCTGAGCAGCAGCATCTCACAGTACCAAAGGCTTCAAAATCCCATTTGTTCTTCAGAAAGGAAGAACAGTTTACCTTCATCACGAGCAAAAATGCAACATAAGGCAGGAAACCTTGACAGGGGATTCTATAATGTGAGAAGAAGCTACGTCAGGTCCTTTTATATCCATAGCTGGGCAAGCAAAAAGGCAGGACTCTCAGCCAGTTATACAAAGGCAATATAACCCGAGGGTATAAGAGGCATCAAAGACTCCTGCTTGCTCGGTTACGAAGTTAAGCTATGTTTTATGACAGAATTCTAGTAATTCACTCAGGTTTTAATGTGCTGTAGTTATAAGGAAAAAAAAAAGATGATGTTTCTTACAGATGTGACCCTGAGAGGCCACGTCAGCACTGGCTCTTCATGGCACTAAGCACATTGTACGTTTTGACAAATTGCTTGCCCTGCAATGGTGTAAACTAAAGCTGCTGAAAAAAAATGAACTTGTTGTTTGGAAATGTAAAAAATATAAAGCCAACAATATTTGGAATTGCTGAAGGGATATGGTAACTCGTTTTACAATAAAGGCCACATTCTCCTGTCAAACACAGGCTTTTTTGTTTTGATATTTACACTGATGCATCTCCAAATGAACAACAGTCCAGTGGGAGGAAGAGAGACAAATCTATACCTGGAAGGGTGATCACTCCCAGCGTTTGACTCCTAACACTGTTTGCTAAAGACAAATCTTTTAAAATTTGAGCAAATACATCTTGATTTTATAGATTATATCAACACCTCTTTGAGCAAGTGGAAAGCTTCTGGATTTTTAACTCACTTGGAGGGCATATCTTTCGATCTATCACTGAGGAAAAATTACAGAGAGACAAAAAAGCTATTGTTAACTTAAAGTATAAGCAATCACCTACTCATTTAATTATTATTTATTGTTTATCAGAGGCTGCTGTTCTTAAGAGAGATGTTTTTTAAAGACCTGCTTGTAAACAGTATAAAGACAAATGCAAACTGGAGGAACCCAAGTGTTAGCAAGCATGAAGAGCTGAAAAATAGTTAATACACCTAAAAGATTGTATATTATCAGTAGATCTAAAGGAAGAATGTACCTCTATTACAAACATGCCTTCTAATAAACAATAGTTTTCAATTGTGAACATAAAAACCACATATTCCTATATTCCTTAGAATATGTCATGATGTAAAGACATCCAATATTTACTTTTATAACTTAATTCACTATTATAATCACATAGTTAAAAAGTCTAACATAATCTTGAGTCGTTCTGGGTGCAAAGAGCTAATGATGGGAATCTGCACTTAAACAGGATATTGCAATGACATGAAAGTCCACTCGTTACAAAATGTTTTTCAGTACTAGCAAGTGGACTGTATATGCTGCCTTTTCTGAGTCTCTTTTGAACAGGCTTAAGTTTCACAGCAGGAAACTTCCAGTTTGGGAAACCAAGGGCATTTTAGCAGGCTTTACGTTGGGCAACCGAGAAACAAGACATCCAAAAACTTGTGCCTTTCTTTATGTCACTGCTAGATTATTGCAAACCACAGTTCAGGCATCAGCACTGGCTATGTAATGTGTCAGTTGTGTCAGCACTTCCCCTTTCCTCTCCCTGGCAATGCCACATCATCATCCCCCGTGTGACAGAGCTTCTTATGCTGCAGATAAACCCGGTGCCATCCCTGCAACACGCAACAGGATTAAGACAGCAGTTGGCATCAGGAGTCCAGGCTCTTCACCAAACAGAGATTTTTCAATGGCAGTATTATTTACAGTAGGTCAAAATCTTTGGGTAGGTTCATGGATTATGGTCAGTGGAGAGTAAGACATCCCATTCTACCCCACATGAAACAGCCTGTGTCTGAGCTTTAAAAAAAAAAATAATCACAAGTCAAGCTGATGAGTATAGAAGGTGTTAGATGGTGAATATGGCAACCAGTAGGAAAAAACAGTTTTAATGCAGTTAAAGTTTTACAGGATTACCAGTTAGAAACGGGCAATCTGAAAGGCTCTTCCGGTCAGAGTCAGAACCAGAGTTCACACATCCCTCTCCAACAGGCAGTTGAGGAAGAACAAGAAGAAATCCTGGCTTGAAACTTGCTTTGATACTAGCAGCTTGCTCAGAGAGGATTTTCATGCAAATTCCAGCACAATGCCATACACTTGGTTCCTTAACAGAAACAGACACTTTGGGGAAGTGATGCAAACTTACTTAACCACACTTAAACAGGATTTTGCAGAAGCTGTAGCAGTGGAAGGGAAACTGAAATAGCTCATCTAGCATTTATCGGTGTGTGCGGGTCCCCTTCCTAGTAATGCTCAGAGGAAACTATCATCTACAGTAGCCAGATAAATTAATATAGAACCACCAACTATAATTGTTTTGGGGAAGAGAAACAAGAAGTATAATCTCCTTTTAAACAGGGCTTTGAAAAATTGTATTCAGTATAGATCTAGGAAAATGAATATTTTATGACATAATGTTGTGCTGGGTAAAAAACACTTTTTTAAATAAATAGGGGGGGAAAAAGTTTCATTTTTTAACTATTAAAAAGATATTTCATTTGCCAGGGGAAATGAACAGGCTACTCTCAGAGTCTAAACACACAAAAACATCAGGAATCCATATATAAAACCTGATTTCTAAAAAATATTATTATCCATACTATATGAATGAATAGTAATATATAAATGTGAGGGTACTGTAAATGTGAAAGGGTGATTTTGAAGAAGAAACTGCTTCAAATTGTAATCTAGTCAAGTTATGGAAGTTGAACTTAACCCTTGCTAAAGAAAAGCTAGTTCCAACTATTGATTATTTTCAAAACAGCATGGGAAAAATTGTATCGATATCTATTTTTTCACTCAGGTTTACTTTGCAAGGTAAGATTTTGCTTGAGGTTTTCAAGCCATGTAGATTGCACAGATTACACTGAATTACAACACTCATGCTTTATTAAAACTCACAAGTATATATATACTAATGAATGGTCACCTCACATAAAATGTATATATTTCTGCCCACACACTGCATAAAATTAAGATAAAACACCACATATATAAATGAATGATAGCTGAAGTTTTATGAACTATAAACAGAAGGTCAATAGTGCTTCATTTCTGCAAGATAAATTTGATGTTTGGACAGTGTTGTGAATCACAACCAGAAATGCAATGACCAGGGAATCTAAGCTGCATATTAAAAAAATAAACAAAAAATACAGCAAACCACTCTCACGCGGACCTCTCAAAACACTGTACCACCAAAAGCTAACACTTCTTTCAGCTTCTGTTGAAACTGAACCATCTTCCAAAGAATGATAATATCACCTTTTCTGAGCCAAGGTCTTTCCATGTGATTTTCAGTATCACTTCCATACAGACTTGCTACACGATCTAGTAATACAAACAAAACTTTGCTTTAACTTTTTTTTCTGTTTGCTTGGCTTTTTATTTTTTGGGCTTTAAAAAGAACCTTTTAACTCTACCCTTGCTACTTTAGAGTTTCACTGTCATTCTGACTGCATGTTATGTACACGGTTAAAGGTGCACATTATCCATCTAGTGCCAGGGCTTCCCTCTTGCTGCCCTATTTTTAAATCTCTATGGAAGCTCAGTCCCTGTGCTAGATTACTGTGTCTAGTGCTGATACTGCTACAGATGTAATAGGCAGATTTAATTTACTTAAATCCTGAGCTACTCTGAATTTTCAGATTAATTTAATGTTTAATTAAAGGAAAAAAATGGAAAGAAGAAAGAATTGCCATTAACATAATCCTAAAAATTCTGCTGGACAATTTTCCTTAAATATTTTTACTGCTTTTATTTCTACAGTTAAGAAAATGGTATCTCAGAGAATTAGCACTACTTTTACAAGAACGTATGATTGTATTTTCCTTTTATCTAAGAGTTACTAAGTATGTCCACCACTATAAAAAGCAAGCTTGGGGATCTTGATGCAATATTTTTCTAATTTCTGATGATTCAAAGGTCAGTGTTTCCAAGCTCCCTTGCTTTCTAACACTCCTGACTGAAGTGGGGGGCTAGGTGTGCCTGGGCAAGGATTCCAAGATATACTCAATAACAATATAGTGTTATTAAGCAGGTATTCTTTATTGCAGCACTGGATACACAGGGGATCACTCCTCCAAATGTGCGTCCCGATGCAAGCTAGGTACCTAGTTTATATGCAGGCTAAACATACATATTCATTATATTTCCTAGAAAGGGCAGTCTTATGCTAATGGATTCCTGGAACTCATTTACATAGCCCAAGCACGGGTAATAAAATTAGGGTTAGGGTCTTCTCTCCCTTTGGTGGTCTTTCATGACCTCTGGTGGTCATTTACCTCATCTTCTCTTCTTCACCATTGTGCTCTTTTGGTGACCTAAACCCTAAAATTCTTATTCTTGCCGCAAAACCGGTTGTTATCTGTTCAGCGTGCTCAGGTGCCTCGAGGCGTCCTGTTGTCCTGTTCCCAGAGATAACCACTATCTACAAGGTTATAAATTTCACAGTGTGCCCGTGCTATACGACTTCCCATTCATAGTTTTTGCTTGTTTAAAGCTTAGTAAAACTCCACCAGACATCCCGTCTCCTGCCTTCCCTGAACTATATAATGAATGCACACTTTACTTGGGAACACTCAGTAAAGATCTATTCCTAAACTTCAAGAACACATTCTCGGAGAGATGCTCTGACAGCCTGTTCTGCATTATCCTACAGCCTTTACTTTGATTAGCACTTTGTTGAGCAACGTATTATTACGAGTCAACTACAACAAACAGCAGAGTACAAACTTTCAAAGTTTACACGTTCACACCAATTTAACCAACAATTCACAGCAGTTCAACAGCAATTTACAACTTTTTCCTTTTAAACACAGTCCTTTCTTTTATTGCTGACTTGTTTGGTTCTATGTATTCTGTTATCAACACTGAGATATTACCCATAAGGAGCACTGCAGAAGTGATCACCAACACATAAATGCTCTAAGAGGCTTCAACCTTTTCGTGCACGTTCAGCTTTCACTGTTATAAGCAAACATTGATTTACTGAATGTTAGGGGAAAAAAAAAAATGACAAAGCTGTTTTAAGAGTTTGAATGCAAGAGGAAAAATCCGTCCCACTTTTGGTTCAAGCCCAGTCCGTGGTCACAGGGTGTTATCG
This sequence comes from Actenoides lindsayi, assembly GCA_025331215.1. NCBI lineage: Eukaryota > Metazoa > Chordata > Aves > Coraciiformes > Alcedinidae > Actenoides > Actenoides lindsayi. The sequence goes on from WTSP01009776.1 coordinate 54,019, forward strand.
AACCTCCACAAGCACACTGCACACAACCATCCTTAGGAAAGGATAAATGGGAGCTGGAATTAAGTGGCTATTGCTGAAAACTATGATAAAAGATGACATAAGCGCTCTAGAAATACTTCCAATGTCATTAACTCTTCAAAACTGACAATTAACAGAGACATAACATCTACCAACTGCGAGAAGCCTTAAAATTACTGAAACCTTTTGTATCCACCCTCCTTGAGGGGAATATAATCAAATAAATTCAGTTGTAATTACATGGGACTCAGATTCAATTTAATTTTAATTATTTGAAATGTGTACACACTCCAGGAAAGCCTCATTAAGATGGCTCAGCCAATTTGTTTTCAAATGGGACTGGTAAGTCAACATTTACGATTACCCATCACAACAGCCACCCGTTCACTCTAATGGTTCCCATTAATCAGTTATTACAGTCAATTCCAACCAGTAAGCAATAAGGAATAAAATTGTTCTCCAGTTATGTAAGGAAGATCTGATCTTTCAAACAAGATAAAGACACAGCTGGAAATTTTTGTTTTCCTTGCTGCCTCTTCATTTTCCATTTAGGATGGCACATAACATTGTGGGGACGCTATCCCCACCATTTTCCTCAAACAAATTGGACTTCTCAGTTCTTTGGATTCCTGTTGGAAGCAGAGCATTGCAATAAAGAAGAAAAAAGACGTTTTGACCTCAACTTCAAAGGCAGTAGCTTGATTTTAGTATACTGCCTATCTGCAATACATTAAACAGCAGTGTCTTTCTATTTTGCCCTAAGCAAATGTTGCTCAAAAAAAAAACCCCTTCAACGCAGAGCTGTTACATTTTTCCTTTTCTCCCCTTCCATGTCTTCCTCTATCTTAAACACTCTGTTTCTCTCTTTCTCTGAGCAATCCTAGTAACAAAAGACTAGACTGCTGCAGAATAAACATCAACCATTTGTGACTGTGATTAAGTGAAATTTTTGAAGCATGAAATAAATTTTTCTTTCACTCTTGGCACCTGAAGAGGCAAAATATGCTTCTTTTCCCACCGCCTGGGATATTTTTGTATCATTAAAATCATTACCATATTAAATCTGCTGGTTTCATGACAACAAATGTAATTAAGACCTCAGGCATGAACAGGAGCCCATTGTACAGAAGCACTTCTGTGAAGTCAGTCAAAGCTAAATCCTGGGGTTCGGCCGTGGGTCAGTATAGAGCTCTTTCCAGCTCAAGTAAACAGCTGAAAAAGAAATCAGTAGCTTCTGAAAATTTTGTTTGAAATCTTTATCTAGAACATACTGTCAGTAAATCCAATCCTTTTTTTTCATGGGATGCCTCTCTCAGAAGTATCACAAATCATACTGCTTCCCTGTATTAGTCACAACAGAGGCTTACAAAAAATTACTCATGTATTCATTTCCTCAATTATAATGAAATTTCAGCTAAAAAAAAAAAAAAAAGGTAGTTATTTTATTCTCAGACTAAAATTCACATAGCATTAAGATGAAACAATCATAGAACATTTCACTCTTTCTAGTTGGTCATTAGCTTCTCCAAATCATCATAATCCAAATGTTGTATAATCCAGTTCCTAAATCTTATTTTGACCAGTTCTTGTCTGGAAGCTCCCAGCTCATTTTTCTCTCCTGAATTTTCACTTTTTGTTAATAGAGTCATCGTCTGGGAGCCATTAAAAAAGTTCCTTCTTTTGCCATTCCCTGCAAAGTGTCAGAGAGGTCATTTAGTTTCTGCAAGTGTGGCTGCCCTGAATGGAAACGATGCCAGTAACAGGTGAAGGAACTGTGGAGGGTCTGGCTGAGTTCACTGAAACACAATCAGATTCAGGTTGATGTTCTGGGTAATGTAAATTTACAACCAAGGCAAGTATCTCGCAACAGAAGTAACTTCTACTTAAAAGAAGTAAAAAGTTATACGAGTTGATATCTTTCAACCTACAAGACTCAAATAAAGTATTTTAAAAAGGCAAAAGAGTTAACAGCAATTTTCCCACTGCTAATACATATAAATTCATACATTGCATCTCCCTCAAAGAGATGGGGAATTACGACAAACAATAACAGACCATAAGATCATATAAACAAGTTCACACATCTGCATTGCTGTGGTATTTTAGAAAGCAACATACTGTAACCTAGGAACCCAGCAGCTTTGATTTTGTTCCGTGACTGTGTTTGTGTGAAGCACTAACATTTTTCCACAGTAAGGAACTGTTAGAAAAGAAACAGATGTTAACCGAGTACTTGAACTAAATACATCGTAACATAGATAGTTAATAATGTGCAGTGGTTAAGCAAGAATACTTATCTCTGCACTGCACCTATCATCTCTTGTTACTATTCATGTCATTACTTAGCCGTAGGTCACTCAAATTCATTTTCCCAGGGTAATATTATAACCTTGCAGGTATTTGAAGCAGGCATAATAAACCAAAAAGGTTAATTGTGCATTCTGTCAGGACCATGTGGCATCAGGCCATGATCATCACTTGCCTGGTAAATCTTATCTCAGGTTTTGGGGGTTTTTTTGGACTATTTAAACTCTCCCTGGCTGAATGATAATTTTTCATTGTCTAAGCTGCCTGAAGGGTAGGTTTCAAAATAAAGTTCCAGGACCTTTTGCTTACACCTTACTTTATAAAATCCCTATTTTGGCACTGCTTAGTCTACTCTTACAGTTTTCTCACATCCTATTTCTTTTAAATATTAGTTGCTTCTGTAGTTCAAATGTATAATGTATAATAATCCTTAGTACATGGCTACAAGTGAATGCATGAACCAACTTATAAATACACACTTTACAAATTATATCACTTCCTATCAGCAATCAAGACACAATGAGGTCTGCGCACAATCTGAAGAAGGTTAAAACAACAAGCGCTGGAGCAAATTTTGATTCTTTTGGCCAAATTCACCTTATACAGGAGAACACCCAGCCCTGCCAAGGACAATTTAGGACTTTGGCATTAAGGTCACTGTGAGCTGGATCCATAAGTAAGCATATACATTTGAGACAGAGAATTGAGTCTTCAGGAGTCAGAATGGAGGAGAGCAGCACCAGAGCCATCAGATGTGGTGCAGGCACTTGGAATACAGCTGCGACTTACGCTAAGGACTGAAACTGTCTCAAAACATACTCACAAAACTCATCTTTTGTGGGGAGATAAAGGTGATGTTGACCTTTTATGTGACAGCTCTGGAACTAGAACACACAGTCAACACCAGGCTACGGCCGGTGTAAACAATGGCACAAAGGGGCTGTAAGTTAATGATTGGGACACTCACTTAGGAGACACAGGCGTTTTCTATCCACTGACTGCACAGTCATAGAGGTCTATGTAAAATGAACTAATTTATGAAGCTGAGCTTTAGAGGAAAAGAGAAGAATATTTCCAGTAGGATGCCATCCATGTGCTGGTTAGGGGACATCCTCCTCAAAGACAGAATAAAGCAGCTGGACTCCCTCAGTCTAAGCAGTGTGGAGATACTGTCTTCCAGTTCTGGCTTGAGTGCTGCTTTCATGAAGCTGTCAGAAGAGACCACCTTCTCCACCATCAGTCTTTCTCTCAGCTCTAACTGGATTCTCACTCAGCATGAAGGCTTAATGAATCCCCTTCAGAAGCACCTTTCTCTGTGCATTATAAAGTGAATCCAAGCACCTAATTTTGGCTTTTTTAAATTCCTCTCCAGGTATGTTTTTATTTCACTTGAAAATCCTTTATTTTTTTCATATTATATTCCAACTACACAACAGACAGACAAAGCCCACAGAAAGTTGAACTAATTCCTGCCTGTGTTCCTTAAATACAGCAAACACTTTCCTACTCCATTTAATATGATATTGTGGATACAGGAGCAGCCAGGCACGGATATTAATATTATCACTCTGTTCCAGTAATTAATAGCAACTCCCTTCATAGCTCTGATAACCTAGGAAACACATTTTACTTCTTGTCCTTTCCTGCTTGTGAAATACTACTGTAAGAGAAATAGTTCTAAGACTCTTGCAGGGAACTTGTGTTAGGACTGCAACTCCTCTAAAACCAACCCTGAATCAGTATGGAGTCACTATGAGCCTCCAGCCACAAACAGTACGGGTCACACACTAAAACTTCAGAGAGCATGTAGCAAAATGAGGCATTCCAATTCTATAACAACACATTATTAATGTCAATTATAGCATAAAAGATGCTAACACAAGGTATGTCAGAGACTATGCAAAACACTGGCCAATTCTGAAGATCAGGTTTTTCTTAGTTACCAGTTTCCCCTCCCAAGCACAGATTTATCTGTTGAAATTTTGCAGCCAGCTTCTTTCCCTGTCACTTTCAGAGGTACCCAGAGCAGTAGAAATGGAAAGCTAGGTACAAGCTAGAAAAAGAAATGACTAATAAACAGGATAAAGACTCAACATTACTACCGTAGCCACATTTTCTGAGGTAATTTCCACAAAATCCCCCCTTCTCTGACTCTCTATGGAAGAGTGACACATGCATCCATGTGCAGCTTCCTGAGGGGTGCAGAACAGACAAGACAGATCCTGCCTCAGATACATGTCTTCAGTGAGCCTTGCTTGGACACTGCTGGCTGGAGAGATACTCATGCACCTTCATGAACCAGAAAGACAGGATATGTTGAGAGCAAGGTGTATCTATGACAGCAAAAGGCATAAAACTCTCTTTAGACCTTCACAAAGCTTACAGAAAAGAAATACACTTGTCAAATGCTAGAGAGCTACCTTAGGATCCTCAGAAGATAGCACAGGAAATTTTGGGGTATTTTAAGAAATCTGTCATCGGCCCATTTCATGAAAAAAATCATATAATGACATAACAAGCATGTGCAGTGGTAAAAAAAGTTCATCAAGAAGGAGAATTTTATTTTATGCTTCCAGTAGGCTATTACTAAAGAACATCATATGAAATTGTGAGTTTAAAATTGAAGTTCTCCCAGGAGTGTATTTTTAAGCTTGTTGTTTGGTTGTTGGGGTTTTTTTTAATTAGAAATAAAGGTTTCGAGATGCTGATCACCAGCATGCAAATCTAGGTAACTGGAAGAGATCTTACTTGTCATAAATATCCTGGCAATCAGAAGGAACATGAGATCAATAATTTAAATGGCAAATAAGTTTTGTGTAAAATAATTTTAAGTAGTTTTAATTACAACAGCATCGATGTTACAATGGATGGGGAAGATACTTCCACCACAGAAGTATGAAGCTCTGCTGAAATCAGTGGGAGGTTTTTCCTCAATAGAATGAAAATTTAGTACAAATATCAAAAAGTTAGTAAGTATATAAGGCTCATACACAAAAATCACAAGAAGTATTCAAGATAAGATTTTCTTGTACAAGGCAAAGCTTTTGCTTAAGGACTTCTAACAAAAATGACAGTGGGCAGCAAATTAAATGCTAACCATGTATTAACATAACTTATTCCACCATCAGCTGCCACATTCATCCTCAGCTGGAATATATTCATATTCCTCATTTCCAGCTTTCTCTCTTTAGCAGTAGCCACAGGGATTGTTACAATCTATATTCGCATATAGATTTCGGTACAAAGACAGGATTCTGAAGTATTATGAAAGGCTGGTTTATGGGCATGTTAACGTATGCCTATGAATTATGTAAGTGCAAGGAGAGCCAAAAACTGTGTCATGGAGTACCTGCTTACCTCTATTCACATGTCTAATGGTATGGCTTCACAGGAGAACATGAGAGCCATAATTCATGCATTTTAGGGTTTGACTCCTGTTAAGTAACTCCACGTCTTTTTGCTTCTACAAGGCTGTTGGCAGAAGAGGTCTGTACTCCACTAGAGGAGGAGTTGCAATCTAAACTAATTACGTATCAGACCCATAAAAGCAAAACACCAAAAAGAAAGCTCCTCCATGAAATGCACGACAGCAGCATTTGTTCTTCCCGGTTCAGTATCTTGGTTTCTTTTTCTCCAGATGGCCACAGTGGTGCTCAATTTCTTCACCAACAAACTTTCCCTATTTTTTTCTTCTGCCTCCACTGAGATAACTTCTCCCAAGTCATAAATGAACGTAATTCCATTTTTACTCTCACGTAGTCTTAGTAACAGAAGCAGGCATGTATCTGTCTTTGGACAGGTAGATAATCCTCCTCAAAACTGGAGTATGTTAGGACACTGCTCATCTACACTGTGCTGAGCTTCAACTTCAGTTCAGAATCACTGCTAGAACACTGAACTGCAGAAAGTTGCAACAAAGACTTCTGCCTTGCTTTTTACTGTATTTTTAAAGACATTTGATACAATCAACAAACTTTATAGCACCTACAGAAAAGATGTTTACTTTTTCCGCTTGCAAGAGGAAATTGGGAACTATATGAACAAAAGAGTGCTTTTCCCCTTTTTCACATGTGCATATTTCAGCAATTACAAGTTACAGGTGTCATGCACCCAGACAGCTGTGGACACAGTATGTGAAATGTTCCTTTGGTTTGTGGGTTTTACCCTTCCAATTAAAATAGTTCTCTGAAAAATGTCTCAACTTGCTGTGCCCTTTACAGACATAGAAGTAGACATCCTGATTAACTGGAAAAGATTCTGTATGACTAATTGGATAAATTTGGTTTTCCCCTATATAGTCTCTCCATTTTTGGAGCTGAACACCATCAATTATGTTTTGACAGGGGCTTATGGTCAATGAAGTATCATCTGAGCACAGCACTGCAGTATGGAATGCTTAAACACCAGATTTTATACCGGGTAACTTCCCCACAAGAACAAAAGATATTCATGGTATTTTAAGCAGATGAGAATACATCACTGATAGCATTTGGTTTAACAAATGAGTACCTTTAACTTAGGCTTAAATTATGATTCAGAAGACAGATGAAAGCTAAAAGGCAAACTTAAATCACTGAATAATAGAAAATTCAGAAAATAATCCTAGAATAGCGGTATCAAAACCTGTCCTATTTAGAATTCTTTGAGTTGTAAATACAGATAAGTTCTTGCAAGTCCAACATGTGAAAGCTTAACACATGAGAGCTCAAACTGAGGAAAACAAGCCTACAAAGTGATTCCTGTCAGAAACCATTAACTTCACCTGCCAAAAAAAGCCACTGCTGTAGCTGAACCGATCCCCCAGAATACAGTTCACCAGTTAGAAAGAAAGGCTGCACACTTAGCACACAATTCTTCTGCTAGGATTTTATGCAGTGCTGAGACATACAGAAATGCCTATAGGTAAGTTTTCCCCCTTTACTGCTGCATTACACTAAGTGGGTGGAACATATCCATGTAAGCAGTGCTGTTAGAGCTGCCACATGACCCAAACTGCCTTTTGTATTACAGCAGCTGCAGAAGTTGAACTTAAAGGGACTGATGGGGAAGAATATAATTCCTGGAATTAGACCACCTATTAGAACACAATAATATTTGTACATCAGCAGGAAACATATACATCTACTGAAAGACAGATAGGTGTCTTCAGTTGGCTGACCTAACTAGAAAGAAATTTCATAGTTGAAGGATCACTGCAATCAAGCTGATCTATACCAAATAAGCACTGTACAAAATATTAGACTGGCCTAAAAATTAATTACAGTCAGCAGGAAGATTTTGATTCATCCAGATGAGTTACTAACATGCCTGCAGGGGGTAGATAAAATCTTTCCTTAGAAATGAAGATATGATTCCAAGTGTCATGCTTTGAACAGGCAATCAATACTCCCATTACCAAAACTTCCATAGTAAAGTTCCTTAAAATATTATCAACCAGTGTAATTTTGTGAGGTGTCTGAAAGAAGAGATGCCAAGAGGAAATCCTACTTTTATATGTGACAAAGTTATCCAGTTAACCTGGAAGGGTATAGCTAATTTAATCACAGTATGCACACATTTTCCAGTGACTTCTTAGGAGTTCTATGCTATGAGAACACACTAAAATATCAACAGACTTAGAAAGGTTTATCACCTCCAAATGAGAACTTGGACTTGATGGACACAATGTTCTACAATAAGAAATGCCCATGTGATGTCTTCCAAGATGTTTAAACTATTGCTTTTACAACAAGAGTATTGATGCACAACTAATCTGATTAGAAAAGTGACAAACACAATCCACCACTCTTCTTACAAAGACTGCACAGTACTGTATAAAGAACTTCTCATCTTCTAGCAATCTTTCCATGTACTATAGAAATCTATGCACTGTCTGTTCCTAGACACCAAAGGTCTTTCCTAATACCAAAGATTAAAATCTCAGGGACTTAAGAGCATAGAAACAATCCTCCATTTTTGTTCTACATCTTTGATAACTGAACTGAGCAACTTCAGACAGTGAAGCAAGAAATTGAAAACAAAACAAACCAAATACCTAGTATTGGGTTTATTAGTGTGGGATTTTAAAAACTATTTACACCCACACTCTACCTTTGAGTCTAATTTCTAACTACTAGTCCTTAAAAGAGCAACATGTAATTTAGCAGCAAAAATCTAAAAAATGTAAATGTTAACTGGAAGAAAAAAAAAAACCCTATACAATTATAAATAGAATAGATGCTTAATGACAACTAAATTAATCTATAAAGATGGCAATACTTCCAAAGATCCAGAGTCAGAGATGCAGATGACACTGAGCTGGTCTATGTGCATTCAGCTCTCAGGATTCATTGTCATGACAGGTTTTTCAATAACAATTTTAAAATTCTAACTAAAAAAAGAGATGAAGAAAAAGAGGGAAGAATAAAATTTTGAAATTTGATTAAACAATACCATTGTCACAACTTGCAAATCAGATTAAGAAAGCCTCCTGAACATTTTTGCTGCAGTGGAACTAGCTCATGAGAAACCTATGACACTATTATAATAAAAGTATCTAAACCATGGGTAAATGACACTTAAATTTGTGGCTTGCAGAAATCACACATTGCTACATATTAGGGTTATATGTTTTCCATGGCATGATAAACGATGAGATTTCACCTAAAACACTGAAAGAAGCAACAGTTCTTCAGACCAGCATTTAAAGTGCTGTAAAAGAGGTGTGAAGACCTCTTCAAACGATTGCACACAAGTGTGAACTCTATCAGTATATAATCATCTTTATCAACTTCACTGTATCATTCATCTTAAAATCTCTCAGACTGAACACAATAAGAGAAATTTCTCCAGAAAGATGCAGTACCTGCAAACAGCCTCTTTTAGCATGCAATTAAAGTCGGGCTCCCGTGAACAGGCTCTCCCAGGGACACTCCTCTTGTGCACGTTCCAGGACATTGCCAGTTCCTTTTTCTGACTTGGACAAACGACTCCTCACAAAAGGCTACTCAGGAACTGAGCTGCTTTGTAAAAAAGCATTACCGTGGCCCCACACTGTGCAGGCAGAGACTCTTCTGCATGAAGCCTTCATTACTCATACATTTCAAATCTGTTGAATAGCACATGGGACATCCAAACTAATCATCCTGTCTGGTCCTCTGTTTCAAAGTCCGCAGAGTTACTGTTTCCACTTGCTGCTGGGGAAAACAGGCGTTTTCTTCACCACATGTTTGCTAGTGTCTGACCTACATCATGAAGAAGAATGAATCTTCCACTAATCCACATCCTAATAGCCAGACTTTCTTAAACCCCAAACAGGAAAGCCAGGCATGTGACACGAAGCATTACTCCTGCCCCCCACCTTTTATTTAATATTCTTGCTCCTCAACTTCTTTTTCATATCCTTTTGTTCTCTTTGCAAAAATATATCAGAGGGAATTAATGGCATTTATAGTAATCTACTGTGCTCATAAATTAGAAAGATATGATCTGCCAGTACTCCATTTATCAGAAAGCTAGGTATCTCTGTGGTAGTTTTTAATACAACAAACCTTTTAAATCAGCTTTAACAGAACTCAATCAGAATGTCCTTACAGTAAGTAATATTCTGTACTGGACCTGCAACTTGTATATTGAATTGCTGTCATCTATGCCACATCTAATTTTGAGACCCAAAATTACACAGTGGATTTTTTTTTTTCTTTCCAAAGATTTTCTTCTTAAGCTGATTTGGGAGCTGATAGACTTAGAGCACCAGGTAACAGGAGCTTTCATCTTCTCAATTAGAGAATGGTCACTGAAAACTTCATTACACTGGACAGGCATCTTTGGAAATGTGAATCAGGTATTTTTCAATTCAGGGTTCTCCCCAACCCCCCTTTAGGAAATGTATTTGCAAAAACGTCTTGTATTATCAGTAGCATACTGGTGGTTAGACCATGCAGCTTGGAAATTCAGACAGGGAAACAGTTTCCTGACATCCAACAACAATGTTCTCTCCGCCGTACCCCATCTTTCATATTCAATTTTAATATTTTTAGTAATTTATTTTATTAACTCAATGCTGCTTAATAGTCTTGGTCAACTATTACCTCACCAAGCTTTTCTGGTAAGCATTCAATGCCTGATGAAGAACTCAACCCTACTACAGACTTTATGAAGTTCCTCAGAGTCAAGACCACCATTTTTAGTCTCAGGCATGATGTTGCTTTACTGAATAAACCAAGATTTACTTTGTGGAACACTATGAATTCTACGGGTGAGAAGTCACATGTATAAAAATTTACATATATATAAATTTTCTTTTTTTTCCCCACAGTCTTTTCTTCTGCTGTCTCCACAGGATACCTGAAGATAAGGACTGAAATCTCCTTCTCATAGATCTGCTGGGATACTTGGTTGTCAAATCCCACAGCTGCACTACCCAGAATAGCTGCTGATGATGATGCCCTAAGTAGACCTGCCCCATCAGAAACCCATGCAAGTGAGGCCCGTGAGGAACACTGTAATGAAATCAACACTTTTCCCTCTCAACCCTTCACTCCACCCCCACAACCACCCCAGAAACCCCACACAGACATTTATCAGAGGAAAGTGTAGCCTGCTTATGCAGTTATTTTCTTGAAAGAGAGGAGACCTAGCTGTAAGGCTCTCTTCTATCCACATCCCACTGGGGAATCTGATTTTGTTGCTGGAAAAAACCATGGGGAAGCTCTATTGTCCTTGTTTTTAACACTCTAAGACTTTAATATTCTAAGAGCCATCATGAAACCTAAAATTTTGTGAGACGTATTTGGCCTTGCTTTGTTTTTGAACATGCTTTCTCACGGATTTTATTTAAAATTCTTGACAAGAAGCATTTCAGTATTTGCTTCCTCACTAAGCACAAGTTACCTGAATTTACCATTCTTGATTCTGGAAAGGGAGAGAAGACACAGAAAGCATCTTCCTTTGTCCTGCTTGGTTCCCTCAGCACTGGCTGCTCTGGGTCCATTGAAAAGAGAGTTAGCTGGCTGTGTCTGAGCAAAAGGATACATTTTCCATGGTATAATCACTGCCTCTGCCCATAGATCCCATTTCATGACATAACTGTGCAATTTTGACTAATCATACCCAAATCAAGCGGACTGCGCTCTTTGTTGCCAGTTCATTAAACACACAATACCAAACAGCACAGAGGATTATGTATATACAGGGCTCTTTTCAAAGGTCCACGAAGTGGACCTTTTATGAGCATACTCACACAACTACTTGGTAAGACATTAGCTCTGATGTCCTGCCACTGAGTATGGGGTTAGATACAATGGGCTCAGCAGCCACTGAGACATTTATATGGCTCCCATTACAAGCAATCTGCCTGAGAAAGACTTGATACTCTATTAGAGTTCATTTGTGTCTTTTCATCAGCACACAGATCTTTTTCCACCAGGTAGATGGATCAAATTTGCAGTTACCAAGGTTTTCCTTCAGTGTTTAATTATTTCCCATTCTATTTCTTAATGCTGTGTATAATTTCACCGCAATATTAGCTAGTAAATTGTTCAGAATTTCTCTGCTTGCTTAGCTGTAAAACATCATTATTTTCATTTAGCAGCCAACAGAGGAAATGAGTCCTAAGAGATTTTGCATCATTTTCATAATCTTTTTTTAAACTCAACTGATTTAGATACAGAAAAACAAAGAGTGAAACATGTTTAGACAAGTGTTTCTTCAGGTCAGAAACAGAAAATTTCAAGCTAAGTACAGACTGAATTATGAGGAAGAGACCATATTGTTTATTAGACTTGTATCAGCTTCAGTAATAAAAGACAATACCAATCTTTACAAATCTTCTCTATTTTCATGGACCAGGAAGGCAATGACACTATTATTACTACCATAAGATAACACTTCTTCCATTTTTTAAATGAATGTGTTTTTCAAATGTAGATTTTACATTTCTGAAAGTGTGATCATTTCTCCTCCAAAGCACTGCTTATCTTCCTAACTTAATTTGCTGAATGCTATTTCCACAAGAGATGCATGCTCTTCATCTGAAGCACTGCTGCAGCTCAAATAACCAAGCTAACTTTAAAGGAGCTGGCTTAGATCACAACCAACAGGACTGCATCAAGGAGCTGAGTGCAAGCCAGTCAATAGAATATTCATCTGGGGCAGGGGCAAGCTTAGAGAATACCCTGATAAAGGCCCTGCTTCTGGTGCTGTGTTACTCACTGAATGCTAGCTCAGACCCTTGCATGTTAGCTGCCATCACAATTTGGCCTTAACTCTAAATATTCTGGTGGGAGGAATGCTACATTCCCTTTTAATTTGTCTCTGTGGCTTTGCAGGTTATTAGTGAACCGCCAAACTGACACTTGTCTTGGAAAATATTAAAGAGCAGGTAAATCAAGTGCACTCTCAGAATAGCTAAAATATGCTCTTGTGCATTCTTATTAACTTGAGCAAGAGCGTGTACACACCACACACGATGGCAGATACGTTCAGATGTGTCACTGGAAAGTGTCACGAAACATTACAAAGTAAAAGGTAGCCAACATGATACTCATCTTTTTCTTATTTAATCCCAATGCATTTATGAAATGGACAGCAATATCATTTCCAGAAAAATCAGCAATGCAAGCAATCTCTGTGCAGTAGAAATAAAGACAATCAGCATGAGAACCGACTAGCACTTTTTAAATGTTAGATTAATCTCAACAGTGCAAACAAATTTCTGTTAGAATTACATAAGGATATATGAAGGCTGAACAAGATGTTTAAAATAAAACATATTCTCATCTACTATATTTATGGGAGCACAAAATCACTGGCTCACTTCAATTTAAGCATCATAGAACACAATCACATCCCTAGAAGAATTAGTTAAACAGTCCTAATCCTTCATCTTCTAAATCCAGCCCTACCTCTCAGCCTTCATATTGTTTAATCTGAAGAGTAAAGAGGACTGTCATCTAGTTCTCTGAAGTTCACAATGATTAACCCTTCAGAATGAGAATGAAAGGCACAGACCGAAGATTCAAAGTGATTAAGATTCTACATCTGACCCAGTATCTTCAATAGAAATGTGCCTAACCATTTAAGCTTTGCTAAACAACAGCAACTTAAAGGAGAAAGTATCAGTCTCTCCTGGACACAAGAATTATAATACTGGCCATTCAGAAACTCAGCTGGGTGTTTAAGTGAAAGAGAATCCAGACAGACAGAGACAGAAGGAAGAACGGGTAAGAGAAGATGGAGAGGAAAATGCTCAGGACAGCAGGAAGAGAAGAACAGATCAGGACAGAAGGCACAGGGGAGCAGTGTGAACACCAAGGGTGTTGGGAACTCAGCCTGTGCTTCCCCTGGCTGGAAGGGTTTTGCTAAAGAAAGTCCTAGTAGTTACTCTCAAACAAGTCACCTATAGATGCATACAGGCATCTTACTGGCTGCCAGCTGCATTTCCTGGCAATATTCTATCAATTGTTAGCAACTAAGTCCAGTGGGAGGAAAAACACATGCCCCAGGAAGAGTGCAGTAACAGTCATACTATACCTGTGAAACTGGTAAGGCCCAGCTGAAATACACGTTCAGATTTCCTATCTTAAAGAAAAATTAACTTATATTGCAACAGGCACAGGAAAGAGTCAGGCTAAAAAAAAACTGGGCAAGTTCAGCCTGGTAATGCAAAGGTTCAGTGGGGACAGGACTAGTCAGTATGCATTTATAAAATGAACCCAATATAAGAAGAAATGTGCATAAAGTGAGCAGTGTGGTATGTACAACAAATATGAGCAGTTCAGTGCAGAGTGCCTGTGCCATAGCAACAGTTGGACAACTACCCCACAGTGGGCATGATCAGATTATGGGAGGATTATGTGCCATGATTGCTTCTGACATGATGGGGGATGAAGCCTCTTGGCCTAATTCTAGACCCCAAAATTTATGGGCAATAAATACCTGTCAAATAAGTAGAGCAAGTCAAGAAGAAAGAGTGAGCTAAATGACCTGATTATGGTATGAGTTACAAATTATTCACCAGCACATGCACGCTGTTTTCTATTTATAACTAGATTAATATCCATATTAAAATGTCAGATCATTGTAAATAAAGACTCCGTGTCTTTTAGATTTAAAACATTATTAACTACTCAATAACCTTCATAAATTGGAGAGGAGAGTTCTGAGCAACCTAGACAAAATAATGAAGCAGTGAGTTTTTCTCAGTGCATAGTATTTAATTTCATTAGAGCTTCATCAATGCCAATACTGCTCCAGTAGCATGTGCCAACCTAATGATAAAAGGATATTTCACATTTTTATACACTCCAGATGGCAATGGTTCAGAAAGAATCTCACTCCTTAGTTCAGCAGGATTAGGAAACCTCTTAAAACAACCTCAACTGACATTTCTCATCCTGCCAGCACTACAATGGATCATGATGCATGTGTTTCACGTTGCAGTTGCCAGTATAATTGTCCCATTACAAAAAACACTGACTGAGAAAATACATATAGCTCTGCAATAAGCACTAAATATGTCAGAAAATATGCAAAAGAGGGCTCACAATGAAATGCAGGCAAGTCTGGAATGGGAAAATATTGCTCGTTATTTCGCAATGCTATAAATTCCAGCAATTCACTACCTGGCTACAAGAGCTGAATGAAATGTAGAATATTTAAAGTATTTTTACAACAAGATGACTCACTGAAGTATGAAACCAGTGGCCCATTATTCTTCCCTGTATACACCGAAATTGTCTTCAACAAATATTTCAGAAACTGCTCCAAATGGCCTCCGTGAAACTCAAGTATTTTTTTAAAACCACAAGTTTCCCTCATTCTTCCTTTAACAGGTTCTACAGTAAATTCACACCAATATAACATACTCTCCCTACTATTCACTACCGCATAGTCTTAGAGGAAATGAGGTCTTTTCTCTATGAAGAGTTGAGACTGAGATAGAAGAACTGAATTTGATATACATTTGCCTTCTAAGGGAGGCATTTTTTCTCTTCCCTTTGAGAAGAGAAGCACAGTAGCAGCATTTACAGTACTTGAGAAGATCAAGAAATACTTTGTCTTGACCAGAATTCATATTTTGAGATACCCTTGTATTCAACAAGCCAAAGGGAGAGATTTCCACTGTGCACCACTTCTAACACAGATTCACTTTGATATACCATAATTGTAACTGCAATTTTGAAGTCAGTCAACTCCCTGGCTTTTAATCTACTGATTACCTTGCTCTGCCTTACAGAAAGTAGTACAGGTGGTCAGAATTATCCAGTTTCTTACTGTTTTTTCCAGTAAAAAGGAATATGCACAAAGGCTTACTGTTCTTTGCTTATCATCTACATATGATCTACATGACTAGCTTTCTTATGGTTAGCAGATACAAGCTGGAAGGCACCTGACAACTCAAGACAAATGGAACACAGCAATAAAACTACTATCAACTGAGTACCTCTAAAAAGGCTTTAGGATGAAGGATGAAAGCCATACCTAAAGACAGAAAAAGGTTACCTCCTGATTAGGTGAGACAGTGTATCAAACCCATGGCACATTCATGCAAACACTGATAAGGGCATGTCCTGGTTTGAGTGAGAACAGAACTAATTCTGTTCAGTGATTTTACTTCTCAGCTCAGTTCTTCTAACTAACT
>WTSP01009777.1:0-80521 GCA_025331215.1 Actenoides lindsayi
GAGTGAGACTGACTGCTGGAACCCCCTCCTGCCTTCCCTGAGACAGGCCCAACAGTCAGACAAGATACGTAATATGGAGGATGCCTGCTCTCCTCTCCACCTGAGTGAACACAGGGAAAGGAAGGAGAGAAGGGTCAATGGAGACAAGTTCCTGCCTGGTGCAGCAGGTGCCCCTCCTCAGCAATAACCCCACCTTCCCAGGTGCCCTTGAATGATGGTGATGACGGGGTTGAGTGTTTATGGGTAAGAGTCAGGGGGAAGGTCAACAAGGCAGCTATCATGGTGGGAGTTTGTTATATAACACCCAGGATCAAGAGACAGATGAACTATTCCTTAAGCAGCTGGGAGAAGTCTCACAAAAATCACCACTTGTTCTCATGGGGGACTTCAACTAACCAGATGTTTGTTGGAAATATAATATAGCAGAGAAGAAACAGTTTAAGAGGTCTCTGGAGTGTGTGGAAGCTGACTCACATCTGGTAAGTCAGCCGGCTGGGGAATGCTCCCTGTTAGACCTGTTGTTCACAAATAGAGAAGGACTTGTGGGTGATATGAAGGTTGGGGGCTGTCTTTGGCACAGTGATCATGAAATGGTAACATTTTCAGTTCTTGGGGAAGTAGGGAGTGGGGTCAGCAGAACTGTCATCTTGGATTTCTATAGGGCAGACTTTGACCTGTTTAGGAAACCGGTTGACAGAGTCCCTTAGGAGGCTGTCCTGAAGGACAAAGGAGTCCAAGAGAGCCAGAAGTTCCTCAAGTGGGAAATCTTCAAGGCCATCCCAGTGTGTCGTAAGATGAGCCGATGGGGAAGAAGACTGCCCTGGCTGAACAGAGAGCTTGGTCTGGAACTCGGAAAGAAAAGTAAAGTCTGTGTTAGCCTATAGAAGAAGGGGCAATGAAGTATAAGAAAGACATGGAGATGTTGGATCAAGTCCAGAGAAGGGAAATTGAGCTGGTGAGGGGTCTGGAGAACATGTCTCATGAGGAGCAGTTGAGGGAACTGGGATTGTTTAGTCTGAAGAAAAGGAGGTTCAGGGGATGTCTTATCGCCCTCTACAACTACCTGAAAGGAGATTGTAGTGAGGTGGATGCTGGCCTCTTCTCCCAGGCAACAAGTGATAGGACAAGAGGAAATGGCCTCAGGCTGCACCAGGGGAGGTTTCAGTCAGATATTAAAAAAACCAAAACATGTTCACCGAAAGGGATGTCAAACATTGGAATAGGCTGCCCAGGGAAGTGATGGATTCACCATCCCTGGAGGTATTTAAAAGACACACAGAGATGGTGCTGAGGGACACTGTTTAATGGTGGCTTGGTAGTGTTGAGTTAGTAGTTGGACTTGATCTGAATCATAGAAATCTATGATTCTATGAATGAGTGGAGCTTAATATAATTGTTCTTGACTGAAATACTTCTGATCTCGATAACTTCTGTTGTAAAGTTATTGTTTGCAGAACTTGTGTGTTTCTTGAATTTTAAACTCTCTTGTTAGTTGAAAGGCAAAGGAAATAATGTTTCTGCTTTAAGTACTGGTTTTTAGTTTCTGAAGTTTTAATGAAGTTGGTGTTCTAAGAGACTTATACCCACTTAAGTTACTGTGTTTGACTTTTTACCACCAGAATTTCTCAAAGGAAAATGAACATGTTTCTGTTTGAGACATTCAAGTAGAATACACTGCAAAAAAAGCATTATGAGAATAATACCTTGATTTTGCTTTGAAGATTCACATGCTCTATTTCATTCCCTAACATAACATTTGCATATATGTTTCCCACATTGCTGAATGTCCTCTGTGTTTCTGTAAAAAGATAATTTTTCACTTGTTAGTGATACTTCTAAGTTCTTTTAATTTATTCTGTAGCTTTTTAATACTTTCAAGAAACAAAATGATGATGCATAGTGATTTTATTCTGCTTACGGTAAAGAATTTACAATTTTTTTAATTGAGCTTCTCTCACTGTTTCATTGGTGGCTAGTGTCTTAGAGCATGGTCCTCTAGTCTTTTCATTTCTTCACAGCTCTGCTACTTACAAATTCTTCCTAGGTTTTTTTATGCTTTTCCAATTCCAGACTAACACAGTAGCAATGAAAGTATTCTTTGAGAGTCCAGGAGTCAACTCAGTACAGTGCTAAAAGGTTTTGTTTGGTTTCGGGTTTTTTTTATAGTCAACAGATGTTCTTGTTTTGCAAAGGGTGTGATTTGGCCTAACAGGTGGACATTTTTGGTATCTTGTGATCTTCAGGGTTCTGATTTACAACAGTGACTCATTGAAAACACTGATGTTAAACAGGTGTACTACTATAGTGACGAATTACATTTTTTTGTAGTTTTGTAGAACAGTCCAGACAACTCCAGAAATTATAAAGTATGTTGTTCTCAGAACCAGTCTAAAGGCTTGTTCTATAAGCTTTAACATACTCAGCTTAATTGGTCAGTTAAATTGATGGGTTTTTGAGGTCACAGAATAATTCTGTTTCAACAGTTTAAACCGTCTGTCTGTCTGTCTTTCATTTTTTTAATTACTTTTCATTAGTAAGTATAGATTTCTACAGGACACTTTCACAGCTGTTGCATTGTGCATCTTCATGCAGCCAGAACCTCTGGGGAGCTCACTTAAAATAAAGAGAGAAAGAATGAGATGTGTTATGATTTCTTACTTGTAACTCTACCAAAATCAAAGAATACAAACTTCCTGAGAATATGGAGAGGTAGAGTTGTTTATCTTATATGGAGTATTTAACATCAGGTTGAATCTAACACATTTGGGCTTTTGGCAAAGGACAACCAGTACAGATAGCTTAAGAGTGCTAGGCAGCATCACTGATCACCTGATAAATCACTTTAGATTACAGCTGTGGTGAGTGCAACTCGTGTCATTAATAGTAAAAATAATAGTAAAAATTGAAATATTTATGATGGAATTTTGATAGATTTATAAATATATGCCTTGATCTGTGATGATGTAAGTGCATATGCAAAAATTACCTTACAAATTTAAAGAGAAGAAAGAAAATTTTTCTTTTAGCATCAACCAATATCAATAGGGTAAGTGCAACCTGTTTACCATATACATATTTGGAATATAGCTGCAAATAAAATAATGGTGTTATAGTAGAACTTTGCATGCCTGTGCTGGTCGAATCATGCTAGGATAGATAATAGCAGTAGTGTTGATTTACTGAAAAGATTCAGAGGGATGTTATTACATTCATAAATCTAGGCCTTTTACTTACTCTGCCTTGATGTGATCTGATGCCCCAGGAGAACTCAATCCATATGCTAATATTACAACAAGAACTGCACCTATCCTTCTATTAAAATATTACCTTTAAAAAACGTTGTATGAACTAAGGATCTTGATTCAAGAAAACATCTTGCTGACATTCCTAGAGTGAGCAGGAGGAAAGAGGCCATGGTGGTAGTCCATTCTCATGCCTAGTGTTCAATTTGCATAAACTACAGCACTTTGTTGTGTCTTTTAGGGCCCAAGGATGCCCTGTGTTCACAGTTGTGAAGAAAGCTAGTCTTTTAGGGCTCATTGTGATGTAAATGGAGTAAGAACAAGACACTAGTCTTTCTTCAAAAGCAGGAAAGCTGAAAGCATAAGTGTTTGTCTCCTCGTAGGGATATTTCTCATCATGCTGTTAACCACATCACAAAATAAGTTCTGTCAACAGTCATGTTGCTTCTTTGCATTAAAGAGTATTTTGTACAACTGGAAAAGGAAGCTAGAGGTATAGTTCTGTGGTTCTACTGCATCTGCCAGCTTAGATTGCCTTTATGATGCCCAATGATACATGTAAAAATTGCAGACAATCCTGTATATTTGTGAGAAAATGTAGAGTGCAAAGAGATATACACACAGGTGATTTTTTTCCTCTATCTGCAACAATTACATTTTATGTGAACCAGATAAAAAAATAGTAAGCTGCAATGAACGATTCACCAAAAAAAAAACCCCAAAACAAAATAAATGGAAAAAACCCCTCACAAACAGCAGAAAGTTAGTTTGTTCTGCATTGCCAATCTGTGTTAAGCAACTCAGAACTGACAATGGTGAAGGGAAAAGTATTCCACTTACTTAGGATACTGAACTTCAATTGATATTTTGTTTAAGGTTCTGAGGATTCAACACTTAAGACGGTTAATTAATGTAATTTGCTCAAAAAGACTCTTGCAGTGAGTTGGGGAGGGGACTTGAAGGATATTACGAGATTTGTCCTGAGTTCTGATTTCTCACCTAACATAAATGTACTGTCTGGGGACTTGGTCACTCGGTATGTGAGAGACCTTCCTTAAGACTTCATTGGAGGATGTTACTAGTAGTCTAAAGCTGGAATAAGACAATGTTCTGAGCTCTCATCTTCTTCAACAGTTATCTTTGTACTACTTTTATGTACCAGGTTAGTGGTTATTTTTTAATAGCTATTGTCTGTCTGAGCTCCCTCCTACTTCTTCATTCCTTAAATTTCAGTGGTCTCGGTTCCACCTGGATGTGGAATAAGAGATGTTTTTGTAGCATTCTTAAGTGGATCTTGTCAGGAACTATTTACAGGTCTTTTTTTAAAGAAAAAGCTTTGTGAAAAATGCTGGTTTTCTGGATGTCTGTTTCCATTTCTGATAGTTTTTGAAGTCTTGTCTTTCTACTTATTTTACTACCATTCCTGGTTTGGTTTTTGGTTTTGTTTTTTCGTTTTGCACAGTTTTCTGTTTAAAACCAAGTCTTATGCAGTCATGTTGTGTCTGTTTCCATGTGGTGTAATAAAAAATTGCGAAATGTCTAGTGGTTTTCTCTTATGTGCACAAAACAATCAGCCCACAGACTTCCAGATCTGTGTGTGCAATTCCCCTGACACCATGAGCCTCTTTCCTATAAAATAATAGATTTATTTTTTTCAGGAAACTGCTATTTGTTCATGTGCACAGTTGCTAATGTAAATAGGAATGATGAATATTCTTGACATCTTAAATGACAAACTAAAAAAGCTTTCTTTCCTCCACCAGAAAAATACTGTTACTATACCATACTTTTAGCTGTACTGTAAACAGAAGCAATCACGAGCCTCAGTGTTTACTAGGTGTACAACTGCATTAAGTAGCAGTGGTACACGAGAGACATACTTCTTCCTTTGTTTACAGAAATAGTTTTGCAAATAAGAATCTGTACTTTGGTGCCGACCAATTTTAAGTTTGGCTGCTGAATGGTTTTACTGATTCAGCATTAAGTAAAAATGCTGAGTCTTGCATGATTTTTTTACTGTTTCTATCCATTATACATTACCTTCCCCACCAGTGCCTTAGGGATGGTATGAGTGTTATATAATTATATGGGTTTAAAGTATTTTCCTTTGATGTTGAAGGAAGGACTCGGCATTGGACGCCCAGATGCAACAGTTTTTTCCCCTCTGAACTTACAGTTCAAGCAGTTCTCCTTTGTCTTCAGCATGAGGTCAGACTTTGCTTGTGCTTTTATATTTGCTATAGAGAACTCATGAAACACATCCATGGAATTCATTTTCTGAACAGAAGTAATATTGCGTAACAGTCTGGTTTTAGCCAGGCAGACTATCCAGAGTAAAACTGGAGATTGAAAATGTTGAATCTAATGAGGCAATAGAGATGTCTAACTTAAGCCATGTTACCTGGGGAATAATACCAAAGGTGTAAAGCAACTTAACTCTAGGGGGCATCTTCAACTTGGAAAAAAAAAATTGCTGTTTTAAATGCTTCTAAACTTCCTTTTCTTATCAAATCTAAAAACTTTCCTTTTTGTTCATTTGCTATTTTTATTGAGAAGCTAACTCATCTGGGTGTCGCCAAAAGAGTGATGTTTTAGCAGTTCCTTATGAAGCCTCATTTCACTATAGGTGACCAAATACTCCAACCACCATGAGTGCTAGCTGCTCCTCACTATCTGCTGTCCTCTATAGCCCTGAAAAGAACCTTGCATTCTCCCTGTTGCATCATCAATTGCCTCACATTTGCTGACACTGTGCATTTATTTATATTGAAATAAATATAGTATCCATGAGCAGGGCATATGAAATTTTCATGAAACATCAGGATTACATTCTTATTGTTTCTCAGATACCTTTTTGGTTACATTACCATATAAGTTACGTAGTATTTTCTTTCTGTGGAGCACTTCTTTTCCATGAAACTTGCAGAAAGACCCACTCATATAGGGCATTAATTAACTAAATACTATTCCTTCTAGTCCTTTTTCATGTTATGGTTTTCATGGACAATGATATTGAATTGTCTAACAAAGTTTTTATATTTTTTTTCATTAACGATCAGAGTTAAAGGAAAAAGAAAAGGATTACCTGAAAAGTAATGGCTAAAGGAACAATGGAATTCATACACGAGGGAAAACACAAGCAGAAATGTTGGGTTTTTTTCTCAGCAATGTGGTGTTGCAGGGCTATTTTTCTTTTTTTTCCCCAAGGCAAGGTTCAGACATATGAGTAAAACTGTAATAGCCTTAGCAAAAGATTCGCTTTATGAACCAAATATTACCAGAAAAATGTGCTTTGCAGTAACTACATTGCAAAAACATTAAAAGCAGGTTATTCATAAGTACTTCAGTAGAAAAAAAAAAAGACAACATCTTTTACAGACATCTACACACTTTTTAATATCTCAGTTTATAATGTTTGGCTAAATCAGTTTTTATTTACTAAACTTTTTGGAGGGGAAAACCAAAGAGATTATTTGCAAATACATGATCTTTTTACTCATTTTTCAAATATTTTTTAAAAGCCTTATCTACAGAATATATTTAAAAATTATGAGTATGAGAATTCTTTTAAAGCACAAGTTGTTATTAAACTAATGTGATTAGTGAAATAGCAAATAGTTAATAACAATTTAAAATAAAAAATACCAAATATTCTATAGCTGAAAAATAACCCAGGGTTTAAAACCTGCTATTAAAAACACACTTTAAATTGCAAAGAGGAGAAAGAAGGTATATCTACAAATAATTTATAAGCAAAGGTAAAGATTCTATTTTGAAAATGTGCACATCTTTGTTTATATTTGCATAGGTATGCTCATGTATGGCTTATGAATATCTCTGTTCTGTGAGAATTTCAAATCTATGATACTGTGCATGCTTCACTGGGACTGCTACTGAAGCCAAGTAGTGTCCCCTGGGCTAAACTTTTCTTAACAACTTTATTTTTGTTTTGTTCAATGAAATGCATTTTTGTGTGTAATGCCATAAATGAACCTGACTTGTTTAAGAATAATGGTATAATGCATCCTAGTGATGTCCCTGTGTTCTTTTGAGATTGATAGAAGAGCATCTCTATCTAGAAATTTGTAAAAGATAAAAGAGGATTTTTTTTTAGTGTTTTAAAGCAAAATAATGAAAAAATATAGAAATGTGGAATATTTATTTTTATGGTATTATATGCGAAAAGGTTTCTTGTTTTGTAAAAAAAGTCGTACAAAATAGACCTGTTAATCTTGACACACAGTATCTACGTCTATATATACAATTCATTGAAAATTCAGTAAACACACTGAAGGCACAAGATAAAAGTTGAAAGTTTCGGAAGAAATGGGAATTATACACGCTACTGAGCACAATAAATCAACAATATGGAAATTTTCCAGTGTGAAAATAAACTCTTTTTCAAATATCCTGAATGCAAGTAAGCTATATAATATATAACACTCAGATAATTGGATTGTACGGCACTCCAGCTTAAAAAAAAAAATAAATCTTGTAAATTCTTGACTGATGTTATCCATTCCCCATAAGTCTTGGAAATGATGACACATCTGAATTCCCAAGTATCACCTGAAAGAAACAACAGCAGTCTCAAAAACATAATGTAAAAGAAAATTCCTTTCTGTTTTCACTTTTGAACTACTTTTCTTCTTGAAGGATGTCAGGGGACATTCACAGCCTGTAGAGAATGGAGAAGTAATGGTATAAGGACAGATATACTGCATGAAAGGAAGAAGTCTGCCTAGCCCACTGTCTTGTGGCCAAAACTAGAAGCCTAGAGAAGATGATGAAACAATATAAAGATGCAATGATGCATCCTCAGGATTTTCCAGGCTGAAATAAGAGAAGATTTGAAGATTCTGTGTATTATAAATGATGTATTTGTTTTTAATCATATAAATATTAGGGGGTTTTAGAGTGCATTCTTGTTCCATGAATTTATCTCATTGATTAATGAACTCATAACATCTTGCAGCAAAGAATTCCTCAACTTAATTACAATGTGCCAAGAAAACCACCTCTGTCTGATTGTTTTGAATGTGTCACCTCATAGCTTTAATTGATATTGTCATTACCTGTGCTAGAGGAGAGTGAAACATATTTCCTAATTGCCTTTTCCATTTCACTTGACTTTATAAATCTATATCCTCTTCCTCTTTCCACTCTTAATTTTCTCTCTTTGAAGATTTAGAAACAAAAACCAAAATGTACCCACCACACTTTTGTATATAAGAAATGTATGATACATAATTAATTGTAGACCTTTGACCATTCTTGACAGCCTTTTCTGAAACATTTCCAGTATTTTCTGCTTTCTGAGGACAAAAAAAGAAAGAATGCTACAAATCTTCAAGATGGGAGAGAGACATGGATATATGCAACAGCAAAATAATTATATTTTCTTCCATAATAAAGTGTTTGGATTGATGTAACAACAAGAAGACAACATAAACTACTCTGAAGTTCATCATGTCTTCCAAAGATATCCCTGTGCCTGGTGTTAAATGAGCCTATCACATTTTGTTGCTAATTATAATTTTTTTGTAGGAGTGGAATCTTGTTCAATTTATTTCTTTATATAGTGACATATCATATTGTCGTTATTGAAAACGTTGGTCCTATTCATTACAGATACAAAATGTCTTGCCTAAATTGTAGCTTTGCAAGCTTCCCAGTCTAGCAGTTCATTCTTAGACCAATTTATATATATAATCTCATGTGATGCAGAAATTTCACATTGTCAAAGTGTAGCTGATGGCAGCAGGGCCAGTCATATGTGGAACTAGTTGATACAAAATTGTTTTGAGACAGACATGTTAAACATAAGGTGAATGTTCATGGTTTCAAAAATAGCTGCATACACTAATTTCTTTGACAATTCCTCACGATGCCCCTTCAAAAGGCCAGTCCATTCCCTCTGACAGTTAAGAGGCCAAGGTATGTGTTCACAGAATGCTTTGACAAAAAAATGACAAGTTTGGGAGTTTTGAAGCAGGGCTACTTTTTGCTAATTAAACTAGAAAAATAATGTGTAGCCTTAACCTTACAGAAGATGCACGGTCACCTCACAGTCGTGCAGCAGTACAAACAAAATACCATTTCTGACTACAGCCATGTGACATGAGGAGGGCTAGCTCTGTTTGAATGACACACTATACAGTATTTGACAAAAATTAGTAGGTCCTACCATCTAAATATACAAAACATTTGGAAGGGGCAGTGAACATATGGCAATCTTGTCTGTCACCTAAATGCCTGAGTTCTTAGCTGTGTCAGATTTATTATGTGATGTCAGATTTATTATGTGATGCAGCTTAGAATAACTCGGTGATGAGCTTTCTTACATATACATTCGTACACAACACAAAGCAGTAACACCTCCTAGTACTGATAATTTGTTATTAGACTCAGTCAGATTCAGGAAGTGGGGGATTTGGGGTGGGTTTGTTTTGGTTTTTTAATAGAAACACAGCATTTCTACCACTCTACTATATTTTAAAACTTTTTTTTTTCTCATAGTGACAGAAAAGAAACTGACTTTTCATTTAGCAATTCTCAAATTATATATTCTTTTAGTTGGTATATGATTTTTTTTCTGATTTTTTTAGATTGCCAGATTTAATTATATTTAATCATATTTAAATTCTTAAACCTGGTGCATCAATTAGGATTAATGTCCTTGCGCTGTCTTATAAAACCATGTCCAAAGATGAACGGTTCTGAGGAGAATCTCTGGCAGAGTGGTTCCAGGGATAATTATTTACTACATCCATCATTTATGTCTGACTCGTTGCAGATATCTCAAGTGACACTGACTGATGCACTGAAAAGTGAAGTTACTAGCTTCACACTTTTGCTATCTGTACATGTTGTCCTTAAATCATAACGAAGTATTTAATTCCCTTGCTACTCATGACTTTCTATGGCACAGACCTGTCTTGTTCTTGTTCTCATCTCAACAAGGTTGTTTTCTGGTTGTACTTTAAGTTATAAAAGTTATTCTTTTTTCCTACTTACAGTCTTTCTGTAGGCCTCCTAATCTAATAATATGAAGGCAGCCATATCTTCTGCACCAATATATTAT
The DNA here is from genome assembly GCA_025331215.1 of Actenoides lindsayi. Classification (NCBI taxonomy): domain Eukaryota; kingdom Metazoa; phylum Chordata; class Aves; order Coraciiformes; family Alcedinidae; genus Actenoides; species Actenoides lindsayi. The sequence goes on from WTSP01009777.1 coordinate 10,327, forward strand.
TTATAATCTAATAATGTTTTTGTTTGCACATAGTGACAGATGGTGTGGCCCATTTCACCCAAAATTTAACATTTATTTAGGTTTGTTTTCAATAAAGTGTTATTACTTTGTCTCTACAAGGCAGAGGACATTTTTGAACTTTTGTTTTAGAGCTACAAAGGGAATCTGTTTAAGCTGGAGCACTTTTTATAGCACTCCTTTCACATCAGCCATTATGTCTCCTCCAACTCCCTTCTGTTCGTCCTTTTCTGTCCTTCGTTGCCTCAGAAAATGGACACTCTCCCAAAGACTGATTTTGCAATTCCATACGTATCCCATTCCATTCAGCAGATCAGATGCTTCACAAGAAAGCAGAAAATACTAAATCTTTGCTGCTCTAACCAATGTTGAACCCTCACCCTTGACCCCAGCATAAGGAAATCCATCTTCCATGCTGGCTTTTTGCAGAACAGAGTGAGGACTCATGCACTAAGAGCAAATTTTTTTTTGTTTTAATAGAGCAGGGAGATTGTTCACACGATTAGGTGACAGTAGAAGTAAGACTTCAATACTAATACCAAATACTGACTTATGATAAAATAGAAAAATTTAGCCATAGTTTGTGGACAAACTAGGAAGAATTTTTGTTGCTATTGTTTTCGGTTTTTTACTGGCCTAGAAAGTAAAGTATTTTTCTTTATTTATTTCTCATGAGCTTTCTATTGGCCACTGCTACAGATCATAACAAGGTCATAATGGAACAAGTTCATTTTGTTCCATTAGAAAAAAATCAAGAGATCAAGGGTATATTTTAGGCCATAATTTTGAGAATACTAAGAACAACACCTTGATTCTATAGGCAGTGATGGCTCAAACTGAAACTAGAAAAGCATATCATTTGAATTCATATCTGATACATTAATTTACAAAGTTATTTCACAAAGGAATATCTTTAAAATTTGAAAAGTATTTTTTGAGTTTTTTTAAGTGCTTGTTTGACAACTTGGAAGACTTTGTTTGGTACTCTTGTAGCTATATGATTACACTAGTACTGATCACTACTACATATACAATGCATGAGATAAGCCATTGATGTAATTCTGTTGGGTAATTGCTGTGCTCCTGATGCAGGTGTACGAAAATGTATCTATATTTATAATGATTAATCATTTTATACTAATGATTAATGTAAGTTAAGTTATGTTTTTAAGTTTATAGCAGTCACAACAGAAATTCCTGTAGTCCTAGGGCATTAACTAAGAAGACAGAGCTTTGAAAAACAGTTTTATATTTACAGAATATGAAGTGTACAATCATTATGTAAATTACTTCCCTTAGCAAATAGAAGTTTAGGGATTTACATAATTGAGATATATCTGCAGTTATGCATCAGTAACAGTATAGCATCCTGTCAGCATGGTGGAATGAGACTAATATACTTAATGTATAACCTAGAACAAATTTGAATCTTTTCAACTCATCATTGTCCTTTTCAATTTTCTAGTCAAAACTACTGATATAAAATTTTGAGGAGGAAGAGAAGGAAAAAAAAAAAGAAAAAGATTTCTACTGTTGATCCAGAACATATCTTAGCTGTACTGTGTGATATAACTAGCCTTTTATGATAGGCTTTGGTTAGTCAGTTGACCTTTTTCTCCTAATACTTCCCAGTATGCATGTACTTCAGAAATGATGGTTTTTTGCTTGTTTTAGCTATACTTACGAACACAGTGTTTATTATCCTTCTCGCCGTAATGTCAAATTGAAAGGCAAACATTTGCTGTGCTATTGCCATCTCCTTTCAATACATCAAGTGCTTAAACTATGAACTCTGTGTATACTTAAGGCTCCTAAGCATTTGAAGTGAAGTTGGTTATCATTATCCTTTGTCAGTCTAATGCCATCCAGAAAGCAGATGATAAGGTCACTTCAAGTAAGATCAAGTACAATTGATCTTTCTTTATTGCTTTGGGTGGGCTCAGTGAGGTCACTAAGGGAAAGAAATGTAGCTGACCAGTGGCTGTTATAATCTATGGAACAGGAAATGTGTTGTGGATCACGAGTAGAGCAGTAACACTTTTGCCTAGAAATGGAAATTCAATTCTCAACTTACAGTTAATAATGCCATTATTGTGTTCCTCATAGTTTCAAACACTTCGAGACTGTTGTGCTGAATTCTAACTGATTTGTATCATTATGTTCTGTAAATGATGGAAATTAGCATAAATCACTTGAAGTGTGTCATTTGAAATGCAGTGCAGAGTGACGCTGAGGATAGCGTTTCCACTTTTCAAAGCATTAGTATATAATGACTTTGTATCCCTTGTGCTAATATTCCATGGATGTAAATGTTAAATGCTGCCAACAAAAATTATAACATAGAAAAGTTTGTTTACTTTGTTATATTTATCCTGGTAATAAGGCACAAATTGTCTTGGGCAGCAGAAAAGGTACAGGTTAAAGAGGCGCAAAGTGCATGAATATAAATTATAGTTCACATAGTTCCATATGCTGGGCAAACTCATTGTAGGTAATTTAGAGGTAACATGTATTTCTAAGAAGGGATGGTTTTCATGAAAAGGAATCTAATGTCACATTTTTCTCTCAGGCTTTGGGAGTAAGGCAAGGAATCATAAGCTGTCACAAAGTTCTTTATGGGTAACTGCTTATTAGTAATGTTTCTCTTGGAGATAGATTTAAAAAATCCTTAAAAAATATATACAGTATGCCAAGTGGTCCACCTGCTTGATTACTTTAACCAGATTAAAGAGAAATAAAGTTTAGATTATTTTTACATATACTTAGGAAATTCATAATGGTTTAAAAAAAAAGAAAAGTGAGAAGGGTTGAATGCTGTGAAGAACAGTGATTGTGTAGCTATCATACATGGTTGATTTAACTTTTACTACATTTGGACTGGTCTTGCATAAAGCAAAGAACAGCCAGTGAATCTTTTGATGTAAAAATAGAGAAATTTGTACACTCTTCTGAAATTTTAGATTCATCCTCTTTCATCAACCTGTTAAGATCCCCTTAAAAATATTTCATTCATCATCAAGACTCCTTTATTTTAAGCTCCTTTTCCTTACCATCCCAACCTATCATAAAGTAAAGATAAGAAAAAGAGAAAAACAATTTTGTCTCCATTTCTTAAAACTGAATATATGTTCTGTCCATGAAAGTATGCACAGGCTTCCCACAAGTTTCTATATACTACTACCTGCTCACCCACCTAGAATTTCTATCAGGCATAAAAAACATCTAAAGTTAACTCTAACTTAAAAAAATGTGAACATGAATCTTTGCATAAAATCTCTTCTGTTTTCTCAAAACCTTATGAAACAAAGATTCTTGCTTTCGAATTGCATATTCAAGCAAACTGTTAAGACTTGAGGTCTCAGGGACAAAAAAAAACCAAAACACTTTCTGCATCAAAACATTAGTTTAAAATATTTTCCCTTTCATCTAGCTCTCCTGTTAACACTGAAGCAACAAAGCCAATGCTAGATATTATAAGTTGTTACTTATTTTGTCAAATTCATTAGCAATGTGAAAAAAATCTTTACTAATCAGTGCTACTGAAGAATTCCATATTTCCATAGCTTTCTGTATTTTCCCTTTCATTTCTAAACGGTTTAAAAGTTATATATTTGTTAAAATATAAAATTCTTCAATACAAAGTCTGATTTACTTGTTGTGTGGCTTTGACTGCCTAAAATTGCAGCTCTCATTTACTTAAAATTAATATAAATTTTAATGTGCTACTCCATATTTTAAAAGAAAGAGACAAAAATATCTTCTATGAAACATATACTAAAAGTTTAGTCTCTCCATATCCATTTGGAAGGCACAATATAGCTAAGACTTAGTTCATGAAATCATTTTATTTGTCGCTAACAGTGCAAAAGTGTGCTCTTGCTCCTTCTATTTTTTATTACATAGCATTTCTTCCTTATACTCTTTATTACATAAGTAGCACTTTTGAAGATGTGAGGTGAATGTTCTTGGATAAAAATATTATAAATATGCAACAATTTAATCTATAATACTTCATGCTTCTTACTCAAGAAGACTCTTCAGTGTTTGACATGAATTTCTTTCTTTGTTACCTTGTGGAAATATATATACTTATTCTTCACTTCTGGCAGCTGTATTTTTTTCCAAGGGTCTTGGATGCATGTTTCATTTTACTGGTTCCTCTTTTGATTTTAAATTTTGATTGGTCAACTTTTCATTTTCTTCCTATTTCAGAATAGTCTGGTAGTCTCAATAAGGACTCAGACCTTCAGAAACAAATAAACAAAAAATTAAAATAGTTATTAAAAAAAAGTAATCCAAAAGTCCAATAAATTGAAGCCTCTTTACTTTTTATCTGTCCATAATTTCTGTTTTAGAAAGTACAAGTAAAGATACTGTTGAAAATACTGTAAAATTCTCTATAAAATGCGATTTAATATAAAAGTGATACTCTCGATAGCTTCCCTAAACATTAAATGTTTTTCCAAACTTTATTTACATCAAAATTCTTCAGAGGAGTCAACAGGCATGAGGATAACTAAGAATCTTTTTAATATAAATACTTGAATTTGCTGCTTTTTTATTTTATTTTTTTTTAACAGTATCTCTCACCAAAGGCTTTCAAGGAAACTTGACATGGAGCATGAGAGGGAAGGATTAAAAAATAGATTTAACTCAATTTAAAAATTGGTTTTGTGATTAGATATAGAAGGAAGAAGCAAAGGTCAGTTCCCATCATGAGGTATGTCCCACAAAGATCTGTAGAAACATGCTGTTAAGCAGTAAAGCTCATACAAAAGGACTGAATAGTGGGATGATCAGGCTTTTTACAGCACCAAGTTATTCAGGATAGTAAAGAAAGGCTGACTTGTTAAGAACTGCAGAAATAATTTGCAAGACTGAGTGTTAAAGTGGCAGGTGAAATTTATTGCACAAGACCTTGCAGTGGGCAAAACCAATCCCAGCTTCGTATATAAAACAATGGGTGCAAACTTCACAGTTACTACTGTAGAGGACAGGTTATGACAGTTTCTTGAAAATTCAGCTCAGTGGTGTCATTTGTCATCACTTGATGAAAACTAGCTGTAGTTATAAAAGCAAATCAAATTCTAAGAATTAGTAGAAAAGAAATAAAGAAAAGTAAGAACAATGCTATATTACCGTACAAATCCATGATCCCCCTGCCTTTTTGGGTACTGTGTGCATTTTCTTAACTAGTTCACTCAAAATATTAGAATGGGATAAGGTTCAGGGCGAGTTAAGAGGTGTGACTGAAGATGTGTTTGTAAAGAAGTGTTAAATAAAACAATTCAGCTTAGCTAAGAAGGGTCTCTGCATTCCCTGATACAGGGGACTAGAAAATCCTGAGTGAGATTGGCAGCATGGATCAATTATCTTGTGTTATTTACCATGACGGCATGGAGGGGATATAAAATATGTAAGAAAGAGTAAACTATAAAATGTCTGCTCTCAAGCACCATTAATTATCATAATTAATAAGAAGATAGATTAATGACTTGGGTTCAGCTAGGATGAGGTTAATTATATAATTAGTGTAATTATGTCTAAGAGTCCTAGTTATGGATCAGTTTGTCTAAGTGTATGAAAACAGAAAACTAACTTCTTCCTTTTGTAAGATGGTAAACTTTTCTCTGTATTTCTAGATAGTAAATACTCCATCTCCTCACTATACTAACGGTTATTAGTTTTCATTTTATTGTGAAAATGGTTATCCTTAAACTGTTCTGAAAATTTCTTCCTCAAGATTTAGAAACAATTCGTACATCTTTGATTTCCCTTAATGTCTACACTGATTTAAGTTACAGATTTTAAAGTCCTGAAATTAATGTAAATGAAAATTATTACGAAAATAGCAAGAATTAATTATATCAATTGAAACTGTAGTTATTTATCCAATAACAGTATGGTAATTTTACAGTATCATGCTGAATTCATAACAAGTTATTAATTTGATAGGTAATTGTCTACGCACGTTGCACTGCTACACCAGTTAGTGAGACACTGATAATGAATTCTGAAATTATAATCGGAATGTCAATACTTAGCGTTCAGGAATCTCTTAATCCACAATGTTGTAGATTAGCAACTTTCAAGACATATTTTAATACTTGTCTGACTCATCTGGCATTTGGGGAGTAACACATGATACCAGACAGGGTACCAGCATATGGCTGTCGTTTGCAAGGTCTGAGCTAGTTGCACTATACTACCCTTTTAGAAGTACCAGGGCATAGTAGAATCTGTTTCCTTCTTCAGGTTTCTAAACAGAAATGAAATGAAACAAAAGATGTGGTTTAAGTACTTTGCAACATCAGAACATGTGAAATGTAAGTGTTTGTCACCTTAGATATCCACCTAAGAGAACAGGAAGTATTCAGACATCTTTTTATTCCCCTGTGTGGTACTCTTCAAAATCACCAGATGCTATTTCTTTTTAAATCCAAATTTATTCAGGTTACAACATGCCACGATATCAGTTTGATACTTCAAGTGCTGAGTAGAAGAGGCACGTTTCTTGAGTTAAGCTGTGTTGTATCATTTCAACAGAATTTGAAAAGTATTTTTAATCACAAGGATAGGTTTAAACATTTTACCTCAATTAAATATTTTCTGTTATTAGGTGGGAATTGTTGCTATTACCTTTAAGATCTTGTGCAATTGAAATGGAAGGGGACTGCCAAAGGGACAAATCTACATGTTACTTCCCAAGCCAGGTAATACATCAGACTGCTCCAGACTGAATGAGAATTTCCATGGAGTGGATAAGGTGATCTGTCAATCACAGCTTTTAATAAGGTGGAGAAGGAAACATAAAAAAACCACACATAGAAAATATCAAAAAATTCAAGAATGCAGTTATAAGAACAAAAGGGAAATTAGCTGATAATACCTGTGTGTCCATTCTTACTGAAAAGATGTTTCTAATTGTGACTGAAAATGCATGTCCTTTCTGACAACTTCCTACTGTGTTCACGGAAACAGAACTTGGTACATCCTTAATGGATAAACAGGATTACCTTGAATCCACTTCCCATGTATCATTTCCTTATGCTTGCCTGCCCTCAGTTTTGTGGTTGGCTCATAGATTGAAAACCTAACTCATTAATTAATAACCCAATATGAACGTTCTATGAAATAAACACACTTTATACCTTTATCACACTCTTCTTTTTGATTCTCCGATTTTTAGTGTTCAGGTGGAATTTTTTTTTTTTACCCCCTGTTTTTTTTTTGTTTTTTTTTTTTTAGCAGTTATTTTGAACATTGCTACTAAATTAAGGAACTTGCAATGTTTTCCTGATGGTGCACACTACACCATGCCTTTGAAGCTTTATGAGTGGATGCTGAATTCCAAAGGGAGCTGTAAGAGTTCTGATCTACAGTTTCTCATGGCACTTTATAAGATTGCATCATCTTTATAGTTCTCAAAATGAAGGTTTACATAACATGCTCCTAATATTCTGTGATAAAAGGATTTAAAACTTCTCAATACATCTCCCACATAACCAAGCATAATATTCAGGACCCGCTTCTACAAAGTCTTCTCATCTTGCTATCCATTAACATTCATCAAAGATCAGGGCAGTTTGTATGTCTCTAAAGTTACTTGGTTCTTTACAGATAATACTGTGCTTCAGAATCAGACTTTTATAGTTCTTGCATATTTGGATCCACTGTGTATCTTCCCAGAGGACATTAATCTAAAATTATTCCTTTTCTCTTCTATATTTTTAAAACCATTGCCAAATACTCACCCCATTTTTATAATGAAGCCAAAAAGGTAGACTGCAAATGTATTTTACCCTTTTAAGGGGAGCATTGTAAAAATTATTTGATTTTAATTTACATGCAAGTTTTATTTTCTTCTTCCAGTCACTGATTATCTTCAGAAATATCAACTGGGCTGGATGAGCTCTGCTCCCAGTATACAGCCATGACATCAAAATGGACTGTTTTTTTTGGAAGTACAAAAGTGTATGAGCCAAAAACGCCACATATTCTTTAAAATATGTATAAATAAATAAATGCAGAGATAAATCCTTTTAAAAAAAATTAATAAAGAAAAATCCTAAAGCCAGATATGTGATTTTGTTATCTTTGCAGAATAAGAGAGAACTCCAAAACTGTAAATTTGAAAATTAAGTTATGTGATCAAAAATTAGTTTTCATTCATTTTACTGACATAAAAAAACCCCCAAACACTAAAAGTTAGTAGTGTGGATACCTACAGATAGCAGGAATTTCAGTCTTGTTTGTGCTTGTGATTTCTTTTTTCTTCAAAAGTTTCTATAAGGCGTTGTGATAGGCATGGAAAAATGTTTTTTGTTTGTTTAAGGGGAAAAAGTCTCATCTCACATATAAACACCAAAAGGCTGGAATGATTTCAGAGGTTTAACTGGAAGGACTGCACCAGGCCATGGGATGAAAGTGTCCAGGAAATGTGAGATAAAACAAAAGTAACAGCATTTCCACTGCCCATGTGTATGTCTAAGTTTATACACATAAGGCAACATTTGTAGCAACTGAGGTAAAAGTCAACTGGACTTGAAAAAGTGAGGAGAGACAGAAGCAAAGAAATTTCAAAGATCCAAAAATCTTCATAAAGCACCAAGAATTTTGCCACATATTAAAGGGATTTAGTAAATTACCCTGGAAAAAAGCAGACCTGTACCATTTCAGTTAGAAATGAAAGGTCAAACATAGGCACTTTGGAACATATATAGATGCTGAAATGCTTTTTTGGGGGGGAGAATGATGCCTTATCTGCTTCAGCAGTGTATCCAACGAGAAGTACAAAATGCCAGTCCCAGTGACTGTGGTCAGGCACAGTAGAAGATGGCCTATATCCTTTTTTCCTGGCTAGGATCCCTCATTTTCCAGAACACAAAAAGTCTTGACCTCATTGAGCCGGATATCTCTTTAGGAGACCAAATGATGACATAAACAGGAAAATTGTGGTTAGTGGTAGGACAGAGATATTAGGCAGGTCCTGTTCAGCTTTCAGCCACTGAGAAAGGCTGGTACCAGTGGCACATCTCCAGCTGAGAATCATCATGAGGATGGGACACACTCCTTTGCACAGAGTGTGTGGTTTCACTTCTTTTCTCCCCACCCACTGTAAAGGATTTGGCACAAGAAGGAGAAGGTGTTTCAGAGGGAAAACGGTTAAACTTCAGGATTTGCCTAGGTGTGAAAGCAAACTTCAGCTTCACTGAGGCTGCACTGTTCTCAGTCAGAGAGCTCTATGCAGTCCCTTAACACACAATCAATGACTGGACATTCTGTAACCTGAGCAGTTTGGAGCCAGTGAAGAATTCATCCCTGTTGCATTTATTTTATAAGTAATAAACATATGTTTCAAAGAGAGATGAAATAAGCATATTTGGATAACCAAGTCTATAAGTTTAGGTATTTTTATTATAAATGAATATTATATGTTTATATGTGTCCAAATTAAATGTTTTCTGTGTCCAAATTCAGATATAGAATGGTCTTTTAATTTGAGTATTTTTTGAAACCCCATTCAATAATAAAACTTTTTTGTAGTATCTTATTTCCTACTTAGCTATATCCTTTTACTGACGTGTTTAGAAAACAAAGTCAAAATAACAACAGCAATGCATAGAGAAAAAATTCATTGAACCATAGATGAAATAGGTGTCAAGAATATTAATTTATATTCTGTAAGCAAAAGTTATTTTCTTATGTTGACTGTGAAATACACTATAATATTGTATGCTTGTTCTGTATTCTTCCTGTACTTTCATTTAATAAACAGTACAATAAACAAAGACACTGTTGCTTAGCAACTTTAAATATTTCCTTTTTAAAGTCAATGTTTACAGTTTGAAATGTATCATAAGTTCAATGTATACTGCGTGGTAAGTTATTGGAAAATAATTAGCTTCTTTTTTCTTGGACTAATTTCGTAGAAATATTTGTCTAGGGAGAAGGAATTTATCTAAACTATATTAATCTATAGAGACTTTGTTAAAAAGACAATTTATTACCCTAAATATTGATCAATTAATTTTTCTGTAATTAACATAGAAGCAAAATTTATTTTCCTCTATGTGTATAGAAAAAACTTAAATCAGTAGACTTCTATAGTTTATATGTACTCCATGTGGTGTGATTCTATCTTGTATATCTCTAATGAGTACCCAATGATATAATATGTTCAAGCTGTATAGTTACACTTTGAAATTTTTGAGGTTTGCTTATGAAATAATAAGCTAGACTCTTAGTTATTTATCAGTTCAATGATAGTGAAGTCAGAAGCCATTCATTTTCTTCTAGCAGATGTCCCAATAGTTTTTACCTGCTAATAAAATCAACCTGTTATTAGTGGCTAATAGGGATATAAGACCATTATTCTTATTCAGAAGCTACTTGCATATGTTCTGAAATTATTTCTTTCAAAATTAAAACTATATGCAGATTAGTATATACATCTATTTTCAGGAATTAGAAGCCATGGGTTTATTTAATTAATATATTGTATGTTGGTTAAAACTTAAAAGTTGGACATGTCTAATGCTCATTTTTAAATCCTTCCTGAGAACAAATTTAGTTAGTGAGATTCTAAACGACAGACCAGAAAACTGCAGACTTTTACTTCACACTAATAAGTAACACAGTTCCTGGTTTTTTTTTTTGTAAATATTTTCATTCCTTTTTTAGGAATTTGCATTTTGATGGATTTCTAAGTAATTAATGTGGGTAGAACTGAGATTTTCAGCAGAAAAAACAGTTATGGAAGACTGCTACACTGTGAAGGAAACAAGGAAATGTTTATTTAGGGCTCATGTTGAACCTTGATGCTCTCCTGTTGAACCTTGATGCTCTCCTGTTGTGGTGTCTATATTGAAGAAAGGGAAAGGAAAGTAGTTCATCATTGTATAATAGTATGCAACTTCTGTATAATTGGTAATTATTTGTTAACTTGGAGCATTTATAAGTAAATCAAGTATTTCCCAATATCAAGAAGTTGGCAGTAATTTAATAGGCAAATATGAAAACTATTTCTTCCAATTATTATGTACCTTGAAAGGCAATTCAGGTAGATTGAGTAGCTGGACTTTTCTTTACTGAACTTCTCTTTGAAGAAAAACAGCTCTTCAGTTAACTACCTGGTATAAGAGCAAAGTTTGTAGATTAACTTGGGTCAACATCAGCCACTTTATCCATTATAAGGGCACAGACAACTCTGGCATTTCATACTCCCCAGGTTAGAATTGCTGATTATGTTTTCCTAAAAAAAAATTTTTCAAGTGAAGAAGAAGATAGCTTTGATAATTTTGAAAAAGAATTGGTAATATTTATAAACATGTTTTTACATTAATTTCCTTCTGACTTCAAAGAGTAGACCAATTTCTAAATAAATTAAGACATAAGAAGCAAAAATGTTGTTAGTACTTTCTTTAATCAGAAATTGCAGGCATGAAATAAATATGGGTTCGAAATACTTTCACTTTTAGTCATAAATTGCCTCTTAAAATTTGGTTACAATTGCTGCCTAACAGTTGTACAACTCTGTGTGCAGCCACCCACTTGTTACTGATGGGAGAATCAAAGGGAATAAAATTGTGGAAGCTACCCTTCTCAATTTAGAAAAAGGACTATCAAATTGCAGAAAGCTGAATTGTGATATCCTTCATGCCTTCTTATATTGGCCAACATAAAAATGTTAAGCAGAAGCCCTAATAAAACAAGCAAACAAGCCCCATTATTTATTTTAGTTTCAACTTAAGCATGCACATGAAAAAAATTAAAATCACAGTGTTTTCTGAGTTAACTGCTAGACTTGATCAAATATCAATAATGCAACAAAATATTATTTTCAGTGGTAGCAGTTGGGACCATTTCTAGAGCTAATAGCAAACAATTCAAACACTTTGAAGTCTAGGATATTTTTGCTTGGCAAGTCTTTCAGTAACCTTTCCAAAACCAGTAATTTCTCTTTTTCTCCATTTTTCCTTCTTTTCCTTTTTTTTTTTTTTCCTGAAAAGTCAGTATGTTCTCCCTAGAGAACATGTGTAGTAGTTCTAGAGTCTAGAGAACATGTACAGTAGTTCTAGAGTCTGTGCATTCTTATTCTTCAGCTTAGCTGCATGAATTTTTTCTTATCTTCTACCTGAAAGTGAATGCGAAAATACTGTTCTGTATAAGCTATTATTCTCATAATAAAAGAGAAACTAATATATTATGTTAATATTGTTTCTTGAGAAATTCAGAAAACTTAGCTTTGTAATATGATGATCTGAAATTTGGTAACCTCACTAATGTATTAACGGTGGTGTAAGTGATGGTGAATTTCTGTTTTAAACGTCCTCCCAGAAACTGTTGCTATCAGTTCCCAGGATTTTGGAGTACTGACCAGATGAATGCCCATGAGCACTGGTTTGTCCATGTGGAGTGGCTGCATGTTAGGCACTTTGCATTGTCAGCTCCTGTTCCAATTGATTTCAGTAAGTTATGGCTCAAACCTGGATAGCTGAAATACAGATCAGGTTGCTGCGGGGCTAACGCTTATGGGCACACATTGTAATGGATGTATGTCAGACCATTAAGTTCTATTGTCATGAATTAACCTCAACTTTCTCTCACGAGAGGAGCCCTCACTTCTGGAGCACAGCACCACTGCATCAATAAATTTCAGAAAGACACTGGCACTTAGTGGGGATGGAGTCATGATCCAGGAGGTAAACAGATAAAAGGCACGCTATGCTGGACTGGAGTACGTACCCTGCCAAAAGTACTCGATCTCCTAAGAAACTCACTTATAGAATGGAACAGCAGGAGAACATGCAGTGTCAGGAGGCAGAAAGAAACCACGAGGCAGGTCACCTCAACTTCCGATGGTGGCTTCCACCTTACCGAGGTAGTCCTGACCCACTCACTGAGACGTCCAGCTAAGACACAAGAATTCAGATGGGGAAAAGGGTAGGACAGACATATCTAAGTGCTGGTGGTTTTCTTCTTGCTACTCAAATCAGTGACTGAAGGTTTGTGGTGGCTGGCAAAAGAGTAATTAAAATCACATTCACCAACTCTTGTCTGTGACATACAATCCTGCTATATCCTCCCCCTGCATTTTCAGACCTATTTTTCTGTTTGCCTTTCTTCTGATTGATTTCATATTTACTTGCAGTGAGGTAGTGTTTGCCTACCTAAAAATGTCTTTTATATATGCAAATGTTACACATATGCAAATGTTACATGTATGTAACTATGTTACTTTACACAACTTTTTAAATTCTAACTTTTTTCACCAAAACATTATGGAGAAATGGCCCATTTTAAAATGTTACTTTTTTCTTCTTGTTGTTTTAAAAGTAGAACTGGTTTTCAGACTTTCCAGAGAATTATTTTTATAAACTAGAGTTAAAGCACAATAGAAACAGGTGTCAGGAAAATGTTTAGAAGATATGTTTTCTCCTGGTTGTTTTGTGTGTTTCTGCCTGTCTCTGCCAACCCCCCAATCTTGGAACACTTTCCCTGCCATTCTCACATTGAAAACCAGCAATTTTTATTTCTAAGGCTAAAATAACATTTTTCTTCATTTGAAACTTTATTTTTCAAATCATCAGTTTACAAAAATTCTTTTATTTGAATTTTTTAAATCACACTTTAGTACAGGAATATTTTTAAAATCTGAAGCTTGTGATATGACAAAAACTTTGCATAAATAGTATTAGAATCAGTGTATTTCACAGGCATTGAGATAAAATTCTAAGATGGAAGACAGAAAAACAGACAAGAAGAAAAGAGGCACGCATTTAGCACAACATTAAAATGGGATGTGATTAAAATTAAGTTAGTTTTCCACTGGAAATGACAATAGTATTGGTAAAAGAGACAGACTGTAGCAGAAGAAAGAGTTTACAGGCCATCTAAAACATACAGCTCCTAGAAAGGAAGCAGATGCAGAAACTAAGTGAACATTTGTGATTACTCAACTTAAACATGTGTTCAATAAGTAATTGCAACAATATTAGAATAAATACTTAACTTGAGATTTTCAGATCACATACAATAATCTCCTAAAATCAGGAAGTCTCAAAATACCAACAAATAAAGAAGACAAAAATACTTCTGATGAACAGGACAACTAACAGAAAAGATAAAGTCCACACATTCATAATTAGGGGAAGATGGAATTTCTGAGATTTAAGAAAACTATTGTTTTAAAACCAAACTTAAATTGGTTTCTTTGAATGATAAAATATTTTCTTAATATATACAATTTTTTTTTCTGCAAATATTCAGAGTTTATCCTGAAGTACATTTGTTCTTCTATCTCAGTTTATTTTTATTACAATCTTTTATATTTTTAGACCTCTTGCTGTTGAAAATCCTGAAAAATGGTTTTATGAGTTCTGTGGTAGACGACTTTCTGCTGATTATTTCTACTGGGTGTAAAGTTGCCTGTCTTGAAACGAGTGAATGTTAAATACAGAATGCTTTATTCAGTTCACTTCTATTCCTGTTTTACTGAAGTCAATAGTTCTTAGGATGAGATTATCTATATGATTTAAATTATAAAAGAATGTTTAATGTGCTTATTTTATACAGTAAATGTGATATTCTTCACTCTGTTCCTTCCCCTCTGACCCTTTTTTTCTGATTTTATTAGTTTTCCTTTCATTCAGTTATGGTATCAAAACCTCATTTTAGTCATGCAATGATTATGAAGAAATCGTTTAAATGTGTTGCAAAATAGAATGCTTTCTTTAATTAGGTCGATAGTGTCTGGTTCAAGATCTATCATTTGAATTGTGTTTCAACATTTACTACCGAGCTTCAAAACATATTTATATTGTGCCTTGAAGAGAGTGTGTCTTCAGTGTTCTGGTATCTTGCCACTACTTCCCGTCACCTGCCTTTAATAGATTAGTATCTTCTTTTCTCTTCTGTCTCTGTCCTTCCCTCTAAGTATCAGTTCACACACCCTGTGTTCCTACCATCAACTTTGTGGTCTTTAAATGGCCAAAATCAGGGATTTATTTTCCCTATTCTACACCCATAAAATCTCTCTCCTATAATTCCCAAATAAGCATCCCTAGAAAACCTTCAGAGGTGAGTCTACCTCTCTCAAGACAGATTTTTTTAAGTGGCTGGAGAACGGGAGAAGTTACCTGCATATCCAAAGAAAGAATTTCACAGGAACTATCTTGTACAGATGTTCTTATATGACACAGTAGGTATGTATGCAAGACTTCACTATACAGTCTTTGTTGGTTTGTAAAATGAGATTTGCAAAATAATAATAATAAAAAAGATCTTTCCTCTTTTAAACACAGCATCAATAATTTAACCCATGTCTTTTATCAAGTTGATTAAGTATTAGTCTGTACCAGGAACTGTTTACATAGTATAGGCACAAAGTATTCACACCATGTGGACATCCTGGTCCTGAAAAACTGCAGATCTCTGAAAGCAGTATTTGCATTTAAAACTCATGTGGTACTTCTAAATATTCTGCTTACTGAAATTTTCTCATTAAAATTCTTTGGTGCAAACCATTCTTCCTTATTCATTGACACATGTTTATGTTTGCTCGTTCCTTCTTCAGCAAAGTGTTGGACAATATTGCCTAGAGGCACCCTTTGTGTCTCCCAGTAAAGTTCCAGTTCCTCAGAATATTGTGCTGAAGTTTCTCATCTTTCCTCTTATTTCAATCATTAGATGGATTAGATCCCATCTGTAGTTAATACTTCAAATCTGTGATAGATGAAATTCCAGAAATGAAAAATATATAGGTTTTTCCAAGTATGCCACCTTCCTTAACAGTTTCAAATAAAACTTTAGAAATGGTCAGAGAAAATTGGGACCAAAAAGAAATGCTACAGCCATTTTGCTGTCTCAGTTCTAGTCCTTGTTTAATTTCATGCTTTAAAACAAAACAGAACAAAGCAAGGAAATAAAACAAACCAAACCAAACCTTGAAATTTTGAATGCAAAATAATCTTCAAAATGAAAAGTTTTCTTCTCAAAGTGGTCAATAATATACTGCAGCCATTTTGATACCTTTTTTTTTTTTTTCCAAAATTAAAGACTTGTCCTGTGAGCAGTTTCACTTCGAGTAAATCTCATTTATATGACTAAATTATCTTTCTGAAAAAAGAAAAAGTATTTCTTAATGTATCAGTTGTTATTTTATCTTATCTTCCTTCAGTATCTCTACTTGTGAGATCCATGTTCTGCCTTTCTTCCTGCAAGCTTCCCCGATAGATTTCATGGATAAAAATAGACAAAACCCTTTCTCTCTCCTGCTTTCTTTATGTCATTAATGTGCCTATGAAGCACTTTACATTCTTTTGAATTCTGAAAAGATAAAACTGTAACTGTTCTGCTTTCATTTTAGATTTGATTTTTTTTTCAGGTTGTACTCTGTGGAGTGTTAAGTGTCAGAGGAGATAAGCTAAGTTGTAAATTGAATTTTTTCTTATCCATATATTTATCTTTCAGCATTTTCTTTCTCATTGGGTTCTGCAGAAACTTACATTTAATTCTTCCCATTCATTCATCAGTGTTAGTTCATCATTCAGATGAATCAGAAGTCTGCATCTAGAAAGGGAAAATGCACATCATATGTTTTATGAAAAAGTAAACTCTCTGAGTTTAGATTCTTTTTATTGCAGCTGAAGGGAAATATGTTTGCTCTGAACAAAAAGGAAAACTGATGATGAAGTCTTTATGAGAAAATGAAACACCTACTGGGAATTAAATGAAAGTCAGTAGAAAGGCTTCTTCTGTGAAGCTGTTGTATCTCTTCCCAAGAGGCTGAAATAGTCTTATTTGGCTTCCAGGAAGGACGACACAGAATTATTTCTGCCCTAAGAGAAAAATTCCCATTAATTTGAAATGATTTAATGTTGAATTTTTTGTACCCTCGATGATAAAAGCCAAAACAATTCTCCCCACAGGCTAACAAAATATGCAAGTAACATTTCTACATGGTTTCAAAATGTGCTCCTGTGTCTCTATGTGTGGTATGTATACAGAGCAGAAGCTACAATAAAGTATAGGTTTAGATTTTTGAGTGTTGGTGGCTGTCGTCATCCTATGTTTTAATTATCAGAAAACTTGATCTGATATTTTGATATGATGTCACCCACTCTAAGTAGACAAATAAGAACACTTTCTAATTAAAAAAAAATAATAATGAAAAACAGAATTTTCACTAGGTGAATGGCATAATTTTCTAAGGCAATATGGTGAAAAACAATCGAGTGTCCAGAGTGGTCTGATAATACATGATCCAGCAATTATGTATTTCTCACATTTTCTATGATTTAAGGAGGCCACTTTGCTTTCAAACAAAAAGCCACACAGAAGTATTTGTTATGCTACAGACCCCTCCTCTGACAGTCTCTGATGATGCTCTAAACAGTATGGGTCATGGCTATAGACATCTGATGCTCAGTGTCTTTCTGTATCAGCTATCCAGTGCAGAGAGATAAGGACTGAATATTATTAGTGATTTAAGAACAAACACCCATTAGACAATATTTACTAACTTCTAAGGGTATGAGGGGACTAGATATTCTCTTTTTCTTCCTGCGAAAGACAGTATTTGTCTTCTTTCACTGTATGCAGTAAATACCCATGTTAGGATGTAATTGTTAAAAACTCGATGTCTTCCCTTCCTCCTTTTCTCTAAAGTTTTGTCTAGAAGGCCTTTCAGTAAAATTTGACCAGTCACGGTTATGATACTCTACATGTAAACTATGTGCTTGCAAATTGTATAAGCTTACAAATTATTTGGCTAATTTGGTATTCCTTCCTGATTTGTCACCACTGTCGCTTGCATTCTTCAATATCAATGATAGTTGTTGCGATATTCATTTTTCAGTAGTTGCCAATTTGGTTTCATTAAACCAGCAACTCAATACAATTTCCAAAATATCAGAGACAGGGCTGAAAAGTCTAAAGCCAACTGGGAAAACAGTCTTTGTTACAAAGTTCTAAATGGAAGAAGAGAAAGATTGAAATTGTCAAGGCCATGTTGTAGAAAATCAGATGCAAAATGAGACTCTGAACAAGTTCTACCTATATATTTGAAGACAAAAGGTCATGGCTTTTATATTACGCGGAAGAACTTGGCAACCATTAATAACGGTCAGGCTATAAGAGCCCAGAGCGAGTCTAGGAAGGGAGTCCTAAGCTAATGTGGGTAACTGAGCAGCAGTCTGGTGAAAATACCTTCAGTGGCAGGAGAACAGCTGTTTAACCTTATCAGGTAGCCAGTAGAAAAGGCTAGCTACCAATAAAGAGATGTGAAAACAGGGGAAAAAGGCTGGGGTAGCAAGTTTAACATCTAAGCTGTCCTCATGAGGCAGATTTATAAGAGGAGGAAGAGAAGACTATAAACAGGGACATTCACTTTCTCCTGCTAATGTTTTTGAAGAAAGATTAGTTGTTGGTTTCCATATCTTTTACCAGTTGTTCAGTAAAATAACCTGTCTCATCCCTATACTCTAGGTATCTATGCAGCCTGTAACCATCAGTTCATCCTAATATGACTTCTAAAGCCTATTTAGACACCTTGGAAGGTCTGCCACTTCTGTATTTTTTTTTTTTATGAAAATCACATGCTAGTACTCTTGAGAATGTATTTTCTGTTCTTCCTTATAAGTGATTTTCTGTGTTGCTTGCTTTTTTAGAATTTTAATAATTTTATTTTTAATATTGCAACAAGTCTGTTGTATATTATGGTATTGTAGCACTTTTCAGAGGTGTTTCAGCCCTCTGATTGTTTTTGTGGCCCTCCTCTGGACCCACTTCAACAGGTCCCTGTCCTTCTTATGTTGAGGGCTCCAGAGCTAGATGCAGTACTCCACGTGGGGTCTCACCAGAGCAGTGCGAAGCAGCAGAATCACCCCCCTTGACCTGCTGGCCATGTTTCTGTTGATGCAGCCCTGGATATGGTTGGCTTTCTGGGCTGCACTTACACATTGTTGACTCATGTTAGGCTTTTTGTCAACCAGCACACCCAAAACCTTCTCCTCAGGACTAGTGTCTATCTGTATTCCTCCCAGCTCGTATTTGAGCTTGGGGTTGCCCCTACCCAGGAGCAGAATCTTGCACTTGGCCTTATTGTTAAGATCAATAAATATTTTTAAGTAATAGAGTGTTTGAAAGAATTCTAGATCTCAGGGTAGCTGTTAAGAGAGAGCAAAAATCTGCAATAATAGAAAAAGTCTCCAAATTAAGAGAAGAAATCTGGTTCTTAAATGAGTATTGTTTTCAGTTTTCAGAGTCTGCAGAATAAATCCCTAACCAAAATTAGGGGGTATATTTTGCCTATTTGCATAAGAAAATTTCCAGAGTAGTTAAAAACCTCATTGAACTGTAGGAGTGTATGACTCTACTTTTTTTAGGTTTTGTTTCTGAATCTTCTCTGTCTCTCCAAAGTGTTTGTATTCACACTGTGAATTCAATGCACTTGGAAGAATACTGACACCACAGTTGGTTCAGTTCACATTCCAGATTCCAATGCTATGATGGTGCTTGAGATATGTGTGTACATTTTTTGAAAACAAATTTTTAAAAATAGTTTTCTCAGAGACTTTCATTTCAGGAGTTTTATGGTTACAGCTTACATTCAAATATTTAAACCATACTATGTTCTTAAATAGCGTTTATGAAACTGAGCTTTATTTTAAAATATGAATTCCTTAAAAGTTACACATTCATGTGTGATTTTTGTTACACCTATATTCTCAGTAACAAGATACCATGTCTATTGTCAAACATCACTACTTTACTACAATCACTAATGTGTCATCCACCTTCTATATATCACCAGTTCAGGCTTTGTCTTAAATTTGCAGATTCTTTCTGAACATCTTTTTGCTAATGTGGTGGTTAAGGTTGTCCTGTAGACTTTCCCTATTTTAGCAGGTATGCTTTTTTAATGAACCATGAAATTCTGCAGTGACAAGGAATGGAAAAGGAGCAGCTGAGGAATGGAAATAGATGTCCTTCTGAGATGAATGATTATCTTCATTAAAAGAAAATACTGTCACCCCTAGAGCTACAGCTCCTGAATTTTTCAGCTCAATGCCGAGTCAAATGAACAATGTGGTTCTCTTTATGGTAAAAACTGTGAATAGAGGAAGTAGTACAAGCTAGTTCTGAGCTAAAATAGAGTCTGTTCATCTGTGTAGTGAAATGATAGATTTAACCTGGAGATAAACCTTGATCAGGTAATGTCTAACTTAAAAAAAAAATGAAGCCTACAGCTGTGACTAGTACAGGCAGCAGGGCCAAGAATGTTTTGGAGAAGACATTATAGCATTCCTGAGTCATAAAAAAGAAGAAATCTAGTATCATTGAAACTTTCTTTCTTGTTCTATGCTAGAAATAATGCAGTAAAGTATCCTGTGTGTATTGAAGTATCTATTCATACACACTTTATCTAGAGGAAAAACAATTGCAGAAATTTACCTTGTGGTTGTAGGTATAAAGCAGGTCAAAAATTCTTGTGAAAAATTAATTCCCTGTCATAATTAATTCCCTGTAATGTCTTTGCCAGAAGTAAGCTATGGTATTAGAGACTTCTAAAACAATGCCATTTCCTTACTAATAGGGAAATTAATTATTTTCTTTTATGGAGATGATTAGGGAACTTCTCATAGACCTGTACCACTGGAGAAACTTCATAGAACTTACTTTTATCTTCAGAATTAGAGATAGAATTTGTCTTTTTGTCTTTCAGGCTAGATCATAAAAGAATCATTGAAATATGTCAGAATGGTAGTGGAAAGCTTCCACATCCACAGCCATAAATGAATACACTGAGGCATAACAGAGACAGGTCTGAGATGGAAAGATGATCTTCTCATAGGTGAAAGACATTAGAGTCTAAGGAGCAAGTAGTACTGTCTGGTAGAAGAAAATAATGTAAGGAATAATGAAAGCTTAAAAAGACCTTCAGTTTAGCCAGCAGGAATCTTTTTCACTGAAAGGGTGATGCAGTACCAAAAGAGATTACCCTAAGGTTGCAGATTCTCTGTCCTTGGTGGATTCAGCTAAACAAAGCGATGTCTGACCTGGAACAGTGTTGGTGTAGTCCCTTTTTGAGTTGGAGAGTGGACTTAACAACCTCCAAAATTCCCTTCAAACTACTACTTCTGTGACTTTATGAAAAAAGTAAGAATGTGGATTGTTTGAAAAGAGGGCAGATAAAAAGAGCTGGAGGGGATTGAATGATAAAATAATATGGAGAAAAAACCATTTTAAAATGTAAGATCAGTAAGGTACACTAAATATGTAGGATTTATCTTCTCATTACCTAACCTCTCAGCAAAGTGAAATTGTCCTGATTCTAGAGGTGGCTAAAATCCTTAAGCTCTCTTTCAGAATAGATAGAAGCAGCTTGTACTCCCAAATGGCCAGAACCAAACTTTCAACTTCATCAGAAAATTAATTTATCAGATGTACTAATAATGGTACAAACATTTTCAGGGGGAAAAAAAAAAAAAAAAGTCACAGAAAGCATAAAATATTCTTGGGTAGATAAACTGGTATCATTTCAACCCCATCAGATGTTTAAGTGTGTAATAAACCAACAGTTTTTATTTACTATAGGGCTGGGTTTTATAGCAAAGACTTCTGTTTAGAAAGTCTTTAAATCTTATTTAACACCTCCCTTACATCAATATTGGACCATTACATTACTTCTTCTTGTGGAGGACAATGAAGACAATAGGGTTCACTACTCTTGAGTGTGAGGGGACAGGCTGATGTTTACACTAGATAGGAAATTCTTTGCAAGACCAGTATTGGAAAATGCCCTGGTTCTAGCCACTGTGAAATAGATGTTACATTATATGGAGTTTGCTACTGAGCAAAACCTTACACTAAATTAATAATAGTACTATTCTATTGTTAATGGGTCAAAAAAATAATTATATGGTACTAGTGGAAACATTAGAGTCCAAATATCTAACATTAATCAACATTTGAAGTTTTTATGCTTTTCTATAGATAGTAATAAGATTAGAATTGTCTAATAAAATGTTACTTTAGAGAAATAAACAAAATTAATCAGATTTGTTTTGGAAGATTAAGTCTACTCTAAATTTACTTGGAAATACTGTAGTAATTTTTCAACTATTTGGGAAACCATTTTTTAGGAAATAATTCAAAATGTTACAGACTATATTTAAGTATTCTTAAGTTTGCCTACTAAATATTGGAGTACTTTGCAAACTAAGTTGCCAGTGTAGACTGATTATGTCTTCATCCTTTTGTACAGATATTTGAAACAAAACTTTTGAGTTTAGGATTGGAATAATTGGTCATAGTAGTTTAGCATTATATAGTTCTCCTCATACATGATATATTTATCCTTAAATATTACAGAATTTTTAATAGGGATGTGTACAGTTGCTATAGTCTTTATCATCTGTTAGTGAAGTTGTTCAGATCATGAATATTGTAAGCAATTTTTCTTTTGGGGGCAAGATGTATATTAAAAACAGGAATAGAGATATAAAATACCATGTTCTCTAATAGAGTATAATGGAACAGAGAGACAATTAAATAGATTGAAATGTAGTGAAATAGAAAACAAAAGCCACAGAAGGAAAGGAGATGTCATAATTATCCATTATGAATTATTAAATGTTTCTGACTTGTCACTGATAATTTTTCCTTGTGTGAAAGTAACAGAATAGAATTTGCCAACCTTTTATCTTCTTTTAAATTACATTCCTCAAAGATAAATGAGTAGAAAATAGTCCAAAGGAGATCTAGCAGATAGGGTCTGCAACAGGTTAAGCATGTCTATCAATATGTGAAAAATTATTTTAAAGAAAAAGGTAGTAGTTTACAATTTGTGCGTATCGCTTTGTGTGCACACATAATAAAATAACACAGAAAGCTCTGCAGAAGGGACCACAGAGAGCTGTCTCTGGGGATTTTTCGACACAGATGAGACAGTGGAGCCTTAAAGGCTACTACTTTTAAGATATATGCATCTATGCTTTTGAACAAAGTTCATAAACCAGTAATTAGAAATATAATAATGCAACATGACAGGTCATTATATTAAAGTTTTTCAACACCCTCTTGAAAACCAGTGAGTGTCTGTGTGCGTATGAGATTTCATCAATGTATGTTTGTACTTACTTTCAAACTGAGAAATCTGTGAATGAGCTAGTATTATGCAAGCTATCTCTTGCTCATTTTTGTGCTAGGGATTTTTTCTTAAATGTTCTAAAAAGTGCACTTGTCAGTGTGCTTGTTCATATTTTTCTTCTCATTTTATGCAACTACAGAATGCTAGTCATTAAGCTCAGTTCTCAAGTGGCATTCTTCAAATTGTGACTTCCACAAATTGGATGGGGATGTTGGATGTGAAATGAATAGAGAGTTTGAGAGCTATTCATTTTAATGAAGAATTTTTGAAGTCCCATGGTTGACTTCCCTTTATTAACAACCTACTCAGAATTCAACTTTTAATAAAATATTAATTTTTTTATATTGACATTAGTAATAGACACCATCAAAGTGGAAAACACTTTTTCCTTACAGTACCATTAATTTATCAAGTGTGTAAGTCTTGCTCTACTAATCACTTCTCCATATGTTAAATTGCACCGTGACTTTAATTACTAAACCAATGTAAACCAATGCGATTCACACTATGATATTTGGCTCTTCTGCCATTGAATCTCTACGGGAGAAGTAAGTTTCTGTATGTATATGTTGAATTATACTCTTATAGAGAACTAATAATAAAATCTGGACAGAAAAACATGTTTAGTCATCAGTGCAGTATGCAAAAAGGCACTAAAAAAGATGCATGTGGTTTACGAATATGTAGACTTAGTTCAGTTATGCTGAAACTGCAATTTCCCATCTCTTAATGGCAGAATTAAGCCTGAAAGCATTAATAAATGGCATCACAATGTGGAAAAAAAGAATTCAAACTGTCAAATACTCATAAATTCTATGAAACATGTATGTATTACACATATGACCAGGATTTGCATTTCTCTTTGATGTACAGAACATCACTTAGGAAATGAATACTGTCCTCGGTAGATTTTGAAATTGTCTGTTGAGAACATCAGCTTTGATCAAGAATGGAGTTGTTTCAAAATAGTTACTGTAGAATGCAAAGAAATCAGATCATTCTTGTCACATCATGATGGAGTGATGTTTTAAGTTCAAATTAAAAATATAAATTGGGATTAATGGCCATGACAGTAATAGTTGTCATAAACAAAAAAAAGCAGCTGGAGGGCTTGCTGTAATTTTTTTGTAGTGTGTAGAAGCACCTCCCTTTTATGGAAGAATGCTGTCCCAGACTTCAATGTATACTGGACTTCATCTAAAAGAAAAATATAACAGCTTTTAAAAACATTAAACCATTACCTTATTGAAGCGATTTATAATTTCTAATAGCATCTATTTACTTCAAAGTGAATTGTACTTTTATGATAATCCAAATATATAAGTATGCAGAATCTGTCTTCCTGCTTAGTCAGTAAGGACTAGTTAGCTAGGTAAATGCTACATAACCCAGGGTAGTAATGAATTAATTTTAACCTAAATGAGATATTCAGTCTTCCGAAAAAATCTTTCTCTTAATATGCTGCTTACTTAGAAACATCTAATCTAGCACATTCGTGGAAAAATCAATTGCTATTAGTAGAAAGCAACTCCTTCTCAAACCTTATAAAATTTAGCATTATGTCAGATTACTGCAATTTTGCAAATAATCTCTAATTTTCAGCCTTCCTTTTCTTCAGCCATAGAAGCAGAACAACGCGCAAAGATGTCGTGACAGGAAAATAACCTAAACCATTCTGTTCATACACAAGTATACGAAAATAGAAACACAAGACGTGTTTTTTCATAGTCTTGAACACTGTACAAGTAGAAGCTAATTCTAGCAGCGAGCACGGATGAACCTTGTAGAAAATGGACGGAGTAAAAAAAACATCTGCTGAAAGTATGATTTTAAAAGAAAGTTGAGGTACTAGCCCATCACCATCATCATAGTTACTGCCTAGTCTAATTTTTTTCTAAAACAAAGGGGAAGAACTTCAATGTTTGACAATGTAATGGTAACTTGGGAAGACAAACACCATCATGTCAAACATCCCTCTCTTCCTTCTTCTTCCCGCATCTGTGTCCTCTCCTAAATTCTTATGCACTCCCCAACCTACTAGCTGCTGGGGTGGTGTGAGTAGCAGAAAAGGCCTTGACTCTGTACAAGCACTGCTCAGCAGTAGCAGAATATCTCTGTACTGTCAATGTTGTTTTCAGCACAAATCCAAAACATAGCCCCATACTGGCTACTATGAAGAAAATTAACTCAGCCAAAACCAGCACAGATATATAACACATTGCAGAAATATAAAATACCTACCTGACCTATGTGTTAAAGGATGTTAATTTAATTTTATTAATATATTTATCTACCTATTAGAATGTTTACTTTATGATATTTCTGATAGTTAAGAAATACTTCTACTATAAATAAACTGATACTGTCCTTCACAGGCACAAAAGGTAAATCATTAACAGTAACTTTTCTCTGTGATGGACATCAGTGTCTATATTGCATGGAAGACTTCATAAGGCAGAAC
The DNA here is from genome assembly GCA_025331215.1 of Actenoides lindsayi. Classification (NCBI taxonomy): domain Eukaryota; kingdom Metazoa; phylum Chordata; class Aves; order Coraciiformes; family Alcedinidae; genus Actenoides; species Actenoides lindsayi. Next base: position 35,961 of record WTSP01009777.1, read on the forward strand.
CTGCAGGATTTACCTGAAGATGTAAAAGGGAAGGTAGGGCAAAGCTGTTGAAAATGCACGTTCTGGCAGTATAGTGGAACGAATATTGGGTTGACATCCTCACTTGGGAAGTATGAAAATGGGGCAGGGCAAAGGGCTGTCCCACTGTTAAGTCAAATTCTCCCATTATCTTAATGAAAGCATGAAAGGAAGTGTGTTTGTGATACCCCCGTCCAGACGAAACTATTATTTTTTTCCTTACCACATTACTGATCCAAATAAAAAGTGAGAGCTTCTTCATGAAGTGATTAGAGAGACAGTTATTCTTCAGCAACATAACAGGCCTCCTAAATAACTCAGGTTTTTAAAGAACTGTAGATGATTTCTGTATCTGTAATGCTTTAATGCAGCATTATGCTGTTGCCACCATCAAAGCAGTACTCTTTGAGTTAAAGTGGTTGAAGTTCTATCAAAAAAGTTGGCTGTTACATACTGGGTAATTTGCATTCAAAAATGTGAGATTTACCACATATATCAAAATAACATGAAATTGAATAGAAAAATACATCCCTCAAATCACAACTTGCAATAAATCAATAAATACATATATAATTCTTATTTGTCAAACAAAAATACAAGCACTGCTGATGGAGGTCATGACGCAATAGACAGATTCAAAGCCAGGTGATTATCTAAATGCTTACTTTAATCACCTGTCACAGGTCCTTGTTGCGTGTGACTACATGTCAGTCCAGAAACGTTCTTACTATTCTTGAAATATTTCCACTTACTGAAGTCAGGAGTGTACAGGGGTTTCTTGGTTTGCTTTCTGAAAAACTCATCATCATTTTTTTCACCTTGGATTCCTCTCTGGATTAGAAATACAAGACTGTGATAGCCAGATCATGCTTTTTCATGGACTTCCTGTCCCCTACAGAAAAGTCCCACAGGTTCATGATCAGGACTTCTTTTTGCCAATGTCACTTACACTTCCTTCTTCCCAGTAGGTTGTTTTTATTTTTTTTTTTTTTTAATATATTTCTTTTTGTTATGTTTGCTAAGTATTTGTCCAATACAGGCTTGCAAGCATGTAGTTGAGAAGATTTCCCTTGGAATACTTTTAAAGCATAGCATCATAGTTGCCATACTCCGAGGCATTTTTAGCAATTTGACTATGTCACCCAAATTGTTCCTTTAAACTCTTGGGTGAATATGACTCATTCCTGGTCATGTATGTCTTTCTGTTTTATCTTTTTAGGCCCTAACTTCTCCCTAGAGATTATTTCAAGTTTAAATAGATCCTATAAACTGATTTTGGCATTAGAACCTCCACAGTGGGCATCATTGCTAAGAATGGATTTAGCCTCTCTGCAATGTCTTTTTCTATCTTGATTATCCATTCTTCCTGAGGACTCTCTGACAACATTTCTGATCTTTGATGTGTTTGGAGGACGTTCTGTTATTTTTAACTCCTTTTGTTTAGACACTCCTCAAACTTTTAACCTTCATTTATTTGTTTATTATGCCTTTTGTGTAAGACTTGGGGTTTTCTACTTGCTTCATTTGGAAAATATTAACTCCAGACAGTTGCTAGTCAATGCTAGTGCATAAAAATGTGATCTCTGCATTAGAGCCCAATGTGACGTTTGTCTAGTTTAGATCGAGTCAAGTCTCCCATGACTGCTGTATTACCTGCCTCTAAACTCTGTAAGCAGATAACAATCAATATCACCATCCTGTGGTGAATCTCCACTTCCTCTTTCAGACTAAAGAATACAGAGGGGTTTTTAAGCTGGTTATGTGTCTGGTTTGAGTTTGCAAACTGGAATATAGTGAATCATAAACTACAACCTGGTTATCATTAGCTGCAGCACCGAATGAAATGTATACTAATACACTGTATTATACATTTTCTAATTGAAATTAGAAATCGAATTACATAGATTGTTTGTGCGTTTAGTACATTCATTTGTACTGATCAGTACATGTAGGATGCATTGGTCACTGTGGAATAATCACTGGAGGTGACTTAGAAATTAAAATCATACTAAAGGTACAGCATGGTTTACACATAAGGTTGAAACATCAAAGAAACGTCCAAGGTGGAGTGCAACTGGTATGCAAGGAATCCATTCCACGGTGGTTCCCTAGGCAACACTGCCTACGAACAGCATGGAGGATGGAGCAGAGTGGCCAGGTCCTGTGACATCACTGCAGAGATGGGAACTCGGTGATACCGCAGAACTGATAAGTTTCCTCTTTGCAACCCTGGGCCAACAGTCTGTCAGTTTTTGACAAAATGCTGTCCTTTGTGTGACCTTTGCTCATTATAATGTCATTATAATACCAAAACACACCTCCATCCCAAAGGCTACCCACCTCCAAAGTGCAACCACCACTCACTGAGCTTGCACCCTGAATTTTCTTCAGCTATATTACCCATAATTTTGACACTTGCACTTGGTTTTGCAGACAGCGTGTTTATCACCACCAATCCATAAGAACCTGGGATCCTGTTGCGTCAATAAACTTCACTGTTCATGTAGATGGTTGCAAGCGTCTCTCACTGGGCGCTGTGTGTGAGAGTGCAACGAGACAGAAAGCGCAGCGCACTATTGAGTGCACAGTGTCACCAGACTTACAGCTCTAAATAAACTGCATCCTTCACGTAACTGATGGTAAGCACAACCAGACGGGAGGTTCAGCGCGCTCTTAAGTGCATCTGTGACACTGATTTCTAGCGCTAAACTGAATAAACTGCATCCTGCCCATCACCGGCCACAAGCGTGACCAGACAGAAGGTGCAGTGCACTAGTGAACGTGTCTGTGTTATCAGGCTCATAGTCCCAAATCAGATCTCACTCAGAGTCTAAGCCTAGCCACACCCAGCCCCTCTGATAGCTGAGGACAAGCTGGAATGCAAGGGGGTTTATTTTGTGCCAAGTTACCTCTTAATGCAACAGTCACATCGTCCATTGTTTGTTTACATAAAATGAGGCTTGCAAATAATGTTCTCTACTAAGCAGGTTTTTTTACTATACACAAGTCCAGTTATGTTTATTTGAAGTACAAGTGTTACTTCTCAATTTTTCGCAATTGACACCATTATTAACATTATTTAGAATTAGTTTGCTTTTATGCCTGTAAGTTAGAACTAAGGTTTGAAAAAAATGTGTCTCTGTGACATCTGATATTGTTATAACTCATGGCTTAGTGAATCTGCATGCATGTATTACCATTAGACATAAACGAGCTCTTAGATTTGGGAGCTCACGGGCCAAATGTAGTCCCCAGAAGTGCAGAGGGTTTTTTTCCCTTGCTATCCCATTTCTCCATGATTTGTTTTTCATTCCTTGAAGGTCTCAAATGCTACACATCATTATCCAATGGATATATTTATTTCTAGTCTGTTCACACAGTCATCAGAGCACTCATAATATTCTAGCATCTCACTCACCCTGGAGAGGAGTGATGTGTTGCCTGGCAGCAATTCTCATTCAAGATGATATCAGACCTATTCAAGCCTGCTTTTCAAGGTCAATTCTCAATAAATAACAAGGGGCAGAATCAGTCTGCAGAAAAATACTTTCCTGTACTGGATGCAAATCACCACTAACTTAGTTTTGCATTAAATCATATAAATGTTAACTTAAAGATGTAATTAAAATGTATTGAAGAGACCTTTCAGAAAGCAAACAACTGACAAACTATGCCTTTTAGGATCACCTCACTTTTTAACATCATTTATTAGCTCTCAAGGAAGACTCTTACAACTAGAGAAACAATAGAAAACCTCTAACAAGGTGAAGATATTAAAATACTAATATGGCTATTGCTTCCCAGCAAAATTTATTTTGAGTTTAAATAAAGGCATTTTGAGATTCTAGGCTCCTTTAGAATGATTTAGTGAAGCCTTATGGTGAAAAGTAGCAAAAAGAGAGAGAACTTTGATATCATACTCTACTGCGAAATTTTCAGTGAAAAACATAAAGGAAACTTATAGAAGGTATAGTCTTCTTTCCACATGAAAAGACTCTAAGGAAATAACCTTTGAATATTTTCTTTTACTAGCAAAGTAGTCTCCACTAAAATGTGATTTGACAGTATATATGAATGCCAGCATATGCCTGGGTAATGCTTTATACTCCAAAGTTGAAAATAACTTCACTAGATGTTGCTATTCCCAGATTTCCATAACTGTGTTCATAGAGCTGATTCTTATTTCCATCACTGAACCCCAATTCAAGAGTCAACTAAAGTGCCAGTTGTTCTGGCTGTATCTACACTCTATGTTCTAATCAAGTCTGGAATGTCTGCCAGAAGCCAAACAACTTTTTTTCTAAATGCAATATAGATTTCTGGATGATAACAGTCATGAGCTAAACCAAGATATCAGATATCAATCTCAATTTACCAGCTGAGAGGTGATGAGGAACAAATGAAATTCCTCTTTACTGTAAGTGATCACATTAGGTTACTGCTTCTCTTAGTACAAAATCAGATTATTGACAAAACACAGCATTGGTGAACTTATTTGAGTTTATGATGAAAAAGAGTAGGAGTACACATGCCACTAGTTAGAGATGACAGAGACTGATGGAAAGTGTAACCATGCTGTTTCAATGCAGAGTGCAACAGGCAGCCATTTTGGGTTTATGGGTAATGTTAATAAAAAAAAGTCTTTGCTTTCCTTCAGGAGATGAATATTCTAGCTGCATAAGAATTTTTTTGTTTTAAGCAACACCCAGAGTTGAACAAGATTAACCCAGGAAGGTACCCAGAAATAAATACAGATTAGGAGATTTGTTGGGCTCAAGGCTTAATTAATACTCAAAGATATACACCAATAATTGTGATACAACAACTGGGTTAACACCTGCCCATGAGACATGCAGGGGTAATCTTGAAAAAAAAGAAAAAGTTATTTCAGCTTCACAGGTGTGAATGCATGTTTGGCCTCTCCATAATGTCAAAGCTCACTTTTAAACAAAGATGAGACTGATTGATTATTTCAATTTTTGCCATTTCAGGAGGAGAAAGACAGCTTGTCAAGAAAAATAAAAACAGATGCCATTCTTTCCTTGACAGTGAAAAAAATCCCAATAATTTCTTTTTTCCTTCAAGCCATCAGTTGCTTACTGTTTAAGTGAAATGAGAAGAAACTCTTATGTAAAAATATAAACTACTGACCAAGGCTAATAGCATAAATTTTTAGCTTTTTTTTTTGTTTTCTGTAACACACCTGTGATTGTATGCTTTTAAAATCCTTGCCACTATATCCATCAAGACTAAACTGAGTCTATCTTAGAGTGGGATTTTGATGGGGGTTTTTTGTTTGTTTTGTTTTGTTATCAATAACCCTTTCCCAGCATTTTATTTCTGATAGAGATAAGCATCTACACAAGTTTAAAACAGTCAGATCACTGTTCCTACTAATACCATTAGCAATTTCCAGGTTAATTTTCACCAAAAACACCTTTGCCTGTGAAGAGAAATTTGAGGCTCATTTTAGATGTATTTTCAAATTGTAGCGGACAGCAACTTCTTGTTCACCTTATGGCATTTCTTGTTTCTGGTATATTGTCCCACATACAGTTAGTTTTCCAGATTCTTCTAAAAAGGCAGAATCATCCTGAACACACCTGAATAATACATTGTTTATTTAAGCACCTGAGAAGAACTGTGTGTTCCTTTATGATCTTTATAACTTGGATATCTGTTGGCTTTACTCATGTCTGAGTTCAAATTCAATCTTTTAGCCCCAAGTAGAATATCAGAAAGATGATTCAATAGCTAAGTTGGCAGTGATTGTATCCCAAGATCCATCATCTCAGGCTACTTTATATTCTTCGACATTAACAATATCCAGTTACTACCAGAACCTCTTTTACTGATACACAAAAATTACACAAAATTACTATGCATATTATCTCAATAACTTGGCTTAGACTGAGAGAAACTGAAGGTAAGCTTTTGACTTAAAATAAGCATTTGAATGCTACTTCAGGAAGAGAATTCTTTGACAAAGCCCTTTTTAACTTATTATGTGTTCAGAGACTTCATCCTGCAGGTTAGAAAACACTTTGTAAATGCAGTCAGGTTTTGAGGTTCTAAGAACCTTCAATACTGCAGATAAGGTTTCACCTAGCTGCATATATAAAAAAAACCTGAAGGAACTTCAAATCATAACAGAAGTTTCATGATCCCTTACAGGAGCTAATAGAATACAACATAACAAAAATACAGGAATATAAGTTCTCTGAAGTTACAATGATGAGAGAGAACAAAGAATTTTATGTCCCACATTATGAAATGTACATAAAAAAATTTCCTTAGCTTATGGAAAACAAGTAAATTCAATTATTTTGAATTTGAATGCCAAATTATAGCAGAAGACAGATGACTTCTTAGAAGGGAGGTAATAATTTTCTGTCTTTCCTCCCAGAGGAGACTGGGTTTGTTTTGTGTTTCATTTAAATAAAGGGAAAAGATAGCTGGAAGCTTACCTTTATCTTGAGCAGCAGCAGGAGGTTTTGGAATATGGACAAAAATTGTCAAGAATTATGGAAATTATATTAAAATACGTAACAAACTTTGAAAGAAAAATAATTTCCATCCTCCTAACAAAGTCAGAAGTATCTGTTCTTAATACACTCATATACATACCTCTTGGCTTTACACACTGAATCAATCTCTCAGGTTATCAGTCTTGAATAACGTGAGTGACAACCGCTTGTGTTTATACACATATTTCAACAGCTGAAGGTTTGTGGGGTTTTTCTTTTTGTTTTGCAGTTCTTAAACCATTGGGTGTGGGAAATGCAGTAGAGATTTTGTGCCTGCGTTTGCTGTTGATACAGCTGACTCTGTATGATTCTCACTTGCAATAGAAAGACTAAACCTACACTGTGAAGGGTGATACCTTTCCATATTGCAGTATATGAAGATATTATTCCTGTAAAACTGTTATAAATGTTCCAAGTTATGTCCAAAATGTAATAAAGGCAGTAAATATGCATTGATCCTGCTGATCTGTGTGAGTCTAGGGGAATAAAATGTAATCTATAATTAGATTTGTACAGAGATGGCATATTCAAGCAGTTAATACAAACTTTTTTTTTCCCCCTGTCTACCTGACAGCAGATCAAGGGTGATTTAAAGTATTCCAGTCCAAGCAGAACAGCCCACAGCCTCTCTAGACTGACACAGAACTGTTGTAACTATAGATGGATATTTAGAAAGTGCTTTTAAAGCAAGCAAGAAAAATAATCTTTTAGACACAGAACTATTTGACCTGCTCTGACTTAAAAGGAAGCTCAGACGAGAATAGAAAATGAAGTCTTCCTTTATTGTGAGTGTCTCACAGTAGATTATATATTAAATGATCACAGTACAAGTTTTACTTTCCTTTTTTTTTTTCTGAGAATTTATTTACTCAGGTTTTATTTTGCACTGAAAAAAAAAATCCTTCAGTCTATTTACACAGTTAGTACAACTTGCAGTACAAAAATCCTTATTTGTATGAAACAAATATATATCAATAGATCTGTGTACTGCCATATAGAAGGAATACTTTCTCCCCTCTTCTCCACAGCATCCTTTCACCTGCACCTATAACAACAACGGTAAGGCACATCATAAGGAACAGTAATAGAGCATTTTGCTTTCACTTCCTATTTTGTGTGGTCATATTAATGAAGTTCTGATCTGGACTTACAAAAGTACAATGAGAGTGGGAGATTTGAGATGCCAAATATTTCATGTTAATAAGGTATCATTTTATTAGCCTTGAAGTATTTCTCCAGGGTCATTTCAGATCCATGTAAGAAGGCATGCGTAAACAAAGTTCCTGTTGTGTTCTAACAGAGCTTAGGATTATTTTATATTCATGTCCAAAAATCTTATTTCTAGGGAACTCTTCCAGCTCTGTTGCTTTTTAAAAATTAGCTCTACTATCCCATACAACAGAACCAGATCCTTGTTTTATGGAAATATATCTTCTTATATTAACTACACAGAAACTGCCTCTGCTGAAGAAGAGTTCTTAAGGTTAGCAGGAGTCTATTAATTATTTTTCCTATTCCAATTTAATATTCTCTGAAATTAAAAAAGATTAATCTTATAAAATATTATGAATCTAACATTTTTGTTTTTGAAAACAAATTCTAAGTTTTAGAAAGAGTGTCACACAGAAATCAAGAGATTTTATGGAATCAAGAATTCATAGTTTCTCTTTCTTGATAATTAAACTTATTTTCTCTTATTGGTGCCAATGTGCTTTATTTGCGGAGAATTCATGTTATTTGTTTTTCCTTAAGGTGTCAAACTGGAAGATCTTTAACCTGATTTGCACATCTTTACAGATGTGTGCATAGCATCCTGTGATCCAGGTCACTACCTCTGAATCACCAAAGATGCAATTTGATGTGAGTAAATAAAAGGAGATTGCTTACTTCACGATATTGTGCCTCTTTGAGATACATTATCCATATATATGGCATAGATGAATCATTGATTTTATATTGTTATCCAAAACCGAGACATTAGAGATGATCCTGTTTGTTGTGGTTTAGACCCAGACAGAAGCTGAGAACCACGTGGCTGCTTGCTCATACACACAGAGTGGGACAGGAAGGAGAATAGGGAGATAAAGGCAAATCCCCATGGGCTGTGATGAGGAGGATTTAATTGAACAACACAAGAGGAGAAGAAGTAACAATAACAATAATAGTCATGGAACAATAGGACAAACCCAATCGCCTAAGGTTGTACAAAAATGCCCACGAATTTCCTAGCCTACTGCCCATCTTTATATAGAGGGCATGACATCAGTATGATATCAAGTAACTCATTGGCTGGTTTAGTTGTCTGTCCTGACTGTGGCCCCCTCCCAGCTTTTGGTGATAATTAACCCTATCCTAGCTGAACCCAGGGCATTATCCACCCCTTATTCTATACCATCTATGTCATGCCCAGCAGAGTTATTTAACTATTAACAACATACAATTTAATTCAATGGCTGTTCTCACCCAAAATTAAGCCCTTTTGAGGTACACACTGGACTTCTCCATCCTCCTGCATCACCCACCAGGTGCGCCCAGGCTCTTGAGCAAAAGCAATCCCATGGATGGTCTTGCTTTGCCTGAAGCAGGACTAACCCAGACCATCTTCCCTAATATAGTCTTCATGTGCACTGCATGGACTTTATCCCCTTTTACAGTATGTGGGAGTTTTAATTGGGCAGGGCCAGTTCAACTGACAGATGCTCTTGTGTTAACTAACCAGGTGGCCTTTGCTAAATGTGTGTCCCAGCGTTGGAAGGTCCCATCCCCCATTGTTTTCAGTGTAGTTTTTACCAGTCCATTGTATCATTATATTTTCCCAGAGATGGTGTAGAACATGTTTTTAATCTCTTGTCCTGCCCAGGCTGGCCCAAGAACTACTTCATGAACAATCTCCTGCTTAATGTGTTCAAAGGCTTGTCACTGCTCAGCACCTCATGTAAAATTGTTCTTCTTCCAGGTCACTTGGTAGAGAGGGCTCACAGTCAGGCTGTAGTCTGGGATATGCATCCTCCAGAAACCCACAGCACCCAAGAAAGCCTGTGTTTCCTTTTTACTGATTGACAGGGACATAACTGCTATCTAGTTTATCACATCCATTGGGAGCTGGTGATGCCTGTCTTGTCATTTCGTTTCTAAAACCTGTATCTCTCATGCAGGTCCCTTAACCTTACTTTGTCTTATGGTAAAATTGGTCTTCAAAAGGATTTCTGAGGATTGCCCTGACTCATGTGCACGAGCTTGCATTTGGCCTTGTTGAACCTCATGAGATTCATATAGGCCCACTTCTCAAGCTTGTCTAGGTCCCTCTGGATGGCATCCCATCCCTCAGGTGTGTTAACTGCAGTACTCAGCGTGGTGTCATTGGCAAAATTGCATAGAATAATGCAACTAGGAAAAAAAAAATCGCTACTGTCTTTTAAAACTGTGTATTTTAATCATCATTTGCAGCATGTTTTACAGGTAGTTCAGGCTTGCAGCTGTACCATCTGAAAGCATTATAGAATTTTATGGATAAACCACAGGAAATAGTCTTTTGACTTTTGTCACTTAGGAAAACAAAAAGGGCAAAAGTTAGATTTTTATCTGCCTGTATTTCCTTCTTTTTCAAGTAACTCTGCAGCATTTGATACATCAGGTGGTACATTTAATACCTAATTAACCTTAATAAAATGTACTTCATTGTACTGCAAATTTAGAAAGGTTCTATAGGCTAGACATTACATGCTATGATTGGAATAAGCCCTGGTTATCACCTTTAGAGGGATACAAGGAGTCAGTGACATATCATAGATTTAATATTCTATTACTACTAATTAGGTTTGCTTCACTTGCTTCACTTTCTTTTGCATCCTTGTCCTATAACTTGTCTTGTCCTTGATAGATGTAGGTGTCTAGAGTCGAAATATGGTCATTGCCAGATATACTCCGGCTTTCATCAAGTGAAAGTTCTTTAAATGTTTTATAGCTCATTCTTTGCCTCCTCTGCTGTACTGACTGCTGTATTAAAATGATACAGTAATGGTAATATCTGTTTAGGTACAGCATGTAATACATCAGCTTAGTAACTCCTTTGCCATCAAATAGTGCTTACCTAGGACCATAAAGACAGAGATTTTACTTTCCTCTGCAAGCCTGTGACCTCTCTACCAATTATCCCAGGCTCAAGATCATCCGGGCAGCAAGAGAAACAGCATGAGACAATGGCTCAGTGCTAAAGAGGAGCCTCAACATTTCCCAAAAAAACAACAGGCTTCATCTTTACGAGGCAGGGGGTCAGTATCATCAGCAAAGGATGAATGCTTACCTACTGTGGGATAACCAGAGTTTCAGAAGCATCCAAAGCTTTTCTGATGCTCCAAAAGCTTACTACTGTTTAACAGCTGTCACAAGAAGGCTAATGACCACAGGGAATGCATCATTTTTCCCATCTCTGAGACAGCAATATACATATCTATATATAGATCAAAAGATACACACATTCATTTGTGGGGTTTTTTTCACTACAGTTAATCACTGATGGTAGTATTAAAAATGGAAAATACAGAAATAGTTCCAGCGAGTATGATTTGAGATAGACAAGATGCACAACGTTAATGAATTAGCAATGAAAAACAAATAATACTTTCAGGTGTGAAATAGATGTGTAGAATGTACCCATGAAGAAGTCAAAATGAAAATAGTAAGGTTCATTTAGGTCACCGAAAAGCAGAATATAAATAAAAAGTATCCTGTATTAGTGTAAATTGTAAAACAAATCTGTGTTACAATTTTTGGTACTGATGCCCACGCAACCTTGTGCAGATCTTGTGATGGTGAACACAGATGGTAAGTTAAGTGACAATGGGGTTTAAGCTGAATGTATTGCAGATTTAACTTTCTTACCCTCCTACTACATACATACAGAAATCAGGGCAGAGTCACTCTGTCACTCATTTCTTATGGAACTTATTTTTCTGTCTGTTCTTGTATTATGTGAATACAGTTGTAGATTGTACCTTTTTTTTTTATAAACAACTTAAAAAAGCTACAGGAGCTTACTGTTGAACAGGAACCTTTTTTTCTGAGACCGAGTGGGTATTTTTTAGGGTTTGGGTTTGGGTTTTTTAGGGCTCTTTGGGACTTTGGGTGTTTAGGCTGCACTTTCTATATTTTGGTAAATGAGAGTGTGTTTTATTGGTTGCCTTTTGCCTGTAGTTGTGCATATAGACTACACTACATAGTTTTTCCATATCAATTGCTTTTTATCAGACAAGTTTCTTGTTTTGGTCTTCTTTGGTTTTTACAGAGTGCATATATATCCTCACTGATAAGGAAATTGTGATTGATTTATTAGATGACTTGTCCAAATTTCCATAGTCCATTTCCAGAGTCTCCATAACCTCAGTTTCCTGACTTCTGCTTACATACTGTCTGGCAGAAAAACTGTTCAATAATACTTGGAATCTCAAGTATTACTCCCATATACATCTCAAATGCAGAAACATGACTCTCTATGCAGCATTTCATAGGTCTCTGTCTTCTAGAAACTGCACTGGTGGAGACATGTTTTACACCTTGGAAGGGAGAAATAGGGATTAATTTCTGTGTGAATTAAGTACCGATGTTGGTGCCTATCAGATTGTTTCCTAAGCAAGTGCAAAAATGGTATAAAGTCTTTAAAAAAGCATATTGTCTTTTAAAAAAACATACCATCTTTAAAATAGTGTTTTCTGCACTGTGTTTCAAGTCATTAATTAATGTCAGATCAGACCTTTGCTTTTCCATGGCAAATGGAATTGGATTTTCTAGCTAACAAATGCTAAAACTCCCAGTCTTGTCTGCCCCTTTAGACAGTGCAAGACAAATTTCCAAAGCTCAACTCCCTCAGCATGAGAGTTCTAGGCTCTGTCTTCAACTTGTAAAACTGAAATAAGGCTTTTTCACTTTGCAGAAGCATCGTGAAAATTAACTCCATGATGCTTGCAAGGCACAAGTACCGTGAAAAAGAGCAACATGTAATCAGTCAAACAGATGTACGATCCTTCAGCTTACATGATGTAGAGCTCTTTCCAATTAGAATTTATACACATTTCACAAGTTAGAAGAAATTAAGGTTTCCAATTTTGGCAAACAAATATTGCCTGCTCTCCTGGATTTTACAATTCACTGGGTAATGATTGTTCGGTTGTATGCTCAGGTCAGATTATTTCTCAGCATACAATGACCTTCTATTCTTCAAAAATGTCTTAATAATATCTATCATGATATTCTTTCCCTCTTTTATGAAAAGTTGTGACTTTAAAACTTTCATGTCAAAGTCTCCTGTATGCCTTTTAATTTTTTACTACTTTGACCTTTCCTTTATATCTATGATTATTATTATTATTATATGTTGATGGTAGCTGTCTGAACTCAAACTAAATAACACACGATAGATATGAGAAGAAAAGGCAAATATGAAAAAGTCATTAACTTCTTTAGGCAATATTAGAGGAAAGAGGACTTGAAGGAGCGGTCCTGCATACTAATAATCATGTCTGTGTGACTTATGATAATTAGTCATATGAAGAGCACTTAATAGGATTACATCTCTGACTTTTGAAATACAAAACAGCAATAAAAGTCATCCTAAAATGACTATGTGTGAATTTAATGTAAAGCTAAATAAGATGTCGAATGTTTGACCTAAAGGTAATAAAAGAATTTAGCTAAGAGTATAGTAATCCTCTGCAATGCATATAGGAAAGTGGAGAGGAACTTCATCCTAGAGAGAAGAACATTTTGCAACTGAAAGCATAGTAGGTAAATAGTAGCTTATGGAAGCTGCTCGAAGAACAGTCCAGTTGATGCCAAAGGCATCTCCTGGTGGAAAATGCTTGTTACTGTATTTGTCATACATTTGAAGTAAAGCAATACGAATGTGCACTGTTTGCATTTCTGCTTATGCCTTATCTTTTGCATTACCTGACTACATTATGCAATCAAACTGGGAATAGAGCCTAAAGGCATTGGAAGCTCTTGTTGCTCTCTCCAAGCCTTGATGGATATGTTTCTGAAATATAGAAGAAGTTTAAAAAATGAATTTTGATTTATACAATGGCTGAAGAGGTTTCAGCACCTTTCAGCAGATGATGAAATAGGGGTCTTTATTTACGCGTAAGAGAAACAGAAAACTAAGGACTTCTTTTAAATCATTAAGAGTCATATAAGCCTCTGTTTGGGAGAAAAGAGGTGTTGAAATTTAGATCAAAATGTAACTGTAGCTTCATTATTTCAAAGAGGGCCAAAAGCTCATTTGACTGTATAACTGGAGGTACTAAACAGCTGTAGGTGGGACTGCATGTATCCATTACTATAAAACAGCCTATGCTCTGTAAAAAGCAGAAAGATCTGATCCTTGGGTGTAGATCAAGCAAATTAGTTGTGTTAAAGATATTTAATCTGGTAGCTTTAAGTTTGAACAGAACACTACTATTTGTTTAGTTCACCTTCATGTTTAAAGTGAAAGGAATGAAATATTGCTTAAAATATTCAGGGCAGCAGCATAGATCTCAAGAGATAAGACTCACTGTTCATTTAATTAAGAGACCAAAAGGCAAGCTTCAGGTGTTATTTACAGGTTCTTGACATATTCACTAATGAATCATAGGATGCTGTAAAGGTTATTCTCCCTGTTACAAAAGAAGTGCACAATAATTGTTTTTTAATCAACTTACTTTCTTCTCTGTTTTATTCTATTTATGACAGATCAATGTGCTTGAAATGGGAAACAAAGATCCTTTTTTTTTTTTTACTGTTTCAGCTGGCTAGCTAAACAGCTTCGTATGCGAGATACAGTGGTATGTTATTGTTGTACATTAAGGAGTTAAGCATGCTACCAGCAAAATTTTTACTACTCTATATTTTCCAGAACACTTAATTTATTTTTAGGAATATCAGGAAAGTTTGGTGCCACTGCCAGCACATCAGATAATGAAGGACTTCCAGAATCCAATACATTCTTTACTTTATTACAATCAGTCTTTACTCTTTCTGCATGCATATTTATCAACTGAATTGGTAATTTTTTTTTTGTTTGTTTCTTTTTCTGTTAAGATCTTTCTCATGTACATACGTACACCCTTTCTTCAGTATATATTTATTGCATTAAACAATCTCTCAGCTAAAACAAAACAAGAAACAACTCTTCTTTGCCAACGAAGTGATTTCAGGATTGATAGATAGGATAATGCATCCTGCCTCTGAGATAAGGGGTACTAGGCAATCTATAATAACATCTGTATTAGCATCATGCCAGATTTTTAAGTAATAGCTCTAAATACAACATGCCTTACATAATAATGTGTTCCTCATCTTCTCCGGTCTTCTAAAGAAGAGGTATCAGCTTGCTTCAGCTGTGGCTTGCTACAGAAGAACAGATTTTGAGATACAGTATTTATAGTCCTTGTTTTTTTATGTATAGTGCTGCCTAGATTAGATAGACAACACTTGAGAGCTGTTGACTTGGCCCTAACAGCAAAGAATCTAAACGCACCAAAAGATCAACATTTTTTGTATTTCTGTTTGAAACTTCTTTGTTGTTTCTCCCTTATTAAAGAGTGAGGAGAGAGCTAATTTTATAATAAATCATGATTAAATTAACATTTATTATTCATAAAATAAAAATTAAAAAAATCTTGTCTTTCTTCTTGTCACTAGGAATTAGAGGTTAAGATTTTTCCTAAAAAAAATGACTGACCATGCTGGGCATTGAAAGGAGAAATAGCAATCTGAGCTAATCTGAGCTATATACACTCAGAGGAAAGGAAGAAAAGCTAACGTTCTAAACCTACTTCAAGGGTGACTGTGAATAGCAAATTAGATACAGCTCACAGTAAAGTGTGGATGGAAAAAAGGCCATACCTCTCCCTGCTGAGGTCCTTAGATACATTTCCATGTCTGCTTCAGCCTCCCTGCATTTTGTGCATGGATCCAGATTTATCAGTCTCCAGCAGTCACCAAGGGTACAGAAAAAAAAAAAAAAAATTGGAGAAAATTGCATTTCCCTCACCAGCAGGTGATTTCCCTCTGGTAAGAGATTTTCTGAGGACCTTAAATTTGCCTATTTAATTTCCAGACATGTTCTAAAAGTTGTGTATAGTTTTGGAGCAAACTGTCTTCAACTCGGACACTCATTCTTATGCATTTGTGCCAGGCTGTGCCCTGAAAGATTCAGTTGCAGTCAAAATTAATGCATTGTGTCCTCCTCACCTGCCCCATAGCCTCTTCCACCATCTGTAAGCTTGTCTAAATTAGGAGCTTTACCAGAGCTGTAAGCCCCTCTATTCCCTCCAATGGAGACAGAGCAGTGAAGATCTCCTTCCACAAGCCAAAAAAAAAGTCAATTAAGACTGAAAAAGAACTGGCTTAAAAGCCAAGAGACCACTTCTTTTTTAAGGTTATGTGCCTCTGACAACAAGGAACAGAAATACTCCTATCATTTTTCTGTGTGTTTTAGATGACAAATTCTTGATAAAGAGGGAATGCATTGAGGAATGAGCTAAAACAGCATAGATTTGGTAACTTGATGTCTGCAAGTCTCCCAAAATATTCTGTGTAAATTAAGCTGTTGTTTTCTACTCCCTTGCAGCATGCATTCATCAATCTGGACCAAATTACTTCTGCTTATGGACAAAAAAAAGTGAATGTACAGCTTTTGTCAAAAAACCTTCAACCTTCATCTGCAAATTTCCCAAGGGTGCACTCTATCCCCTCACCCAAATCACTGATGAAGATGTTAAACAGGAGTGGCCCCAGTACTGAGCCCTGGGGGGACACCACTCGTGACTGGCAGCCAACTGGATTTAACTCCATTGACCACAACTCTTTGGACTTGTCCATCTAACTAGTTTTTCACCCAGGAAAGTCAATGCCCATCCAAGCCAAGAACAGTCAATTTCTCTAATAGAATGTTGCAGGAAACAGTGTCAAATGCCTTGGTAAAGTCAAGATAGACACCATCCACAGCCTTGCCTTCATCCAACCATTGGGTGACCCTGACATAGAAGGAGATCAGGTTTGCTAAACAGGACCTGCCCTTCATAAACCCATGCTGACTGGGCCTGATCACCTGGTTGTCC
This sequence comes from Actenoides lindsayi, assembly GCA_025331215.1. Classification (NCBI taxonomy): domain Eukaryota; kingdom Metazoa; phylum Chordata; class Aves; order Coraciiformes; family Alcedinidae; genus Actenoides; species Actenoides lindsayi. Next base: position 52,603 of record WTSP01009777.1, read on the forward strand.
TGCATGTGCTGCACAATCGAACCCAGGATGATCTGCTCCATCAGCTTTCCTGATCCCAAAGTCAACCTGACAGGCCTGTAGTTCCCCGGGCCATCCTTCCATCCCTTCTTACATATGGGTGTTCTGTTGGCTGACTTCCAACCTGCTGGTACCTCCCCAGGCAGCCAGGGCTGCTGATAAATGATGGACAGTGGCCTGGTGAGCACCCCTGCCAGTTCTCCCAGCACTCTAGGATGGAACCCATCCAGCCCCATAGCTGTATTCACATTGATATTGAGGAGCATGTCAGGGACCATCCCCTCCTGAACTGTAGGGGGGCACTGTGTTCCCAGCCCCTGGCTCTTGCCTTGGGGGGTGACTTTCCCTGGTGCAAGTGTTTCCATTGCTAAAGACTGAGGCAAAGAAGGCATCAAGCACCTCAGCCTTCTCCTCATCTCTTATTAACATATTTCCTTCAGAATCCAGCAGGGGATGGAGGCCTCCCCGGCCTGCCTTTTATTAGTAATGTATTTATAGAAATGTGTCTGATTGCTCTTCACCTCTAAAGCCAGATTAACTTCTGGTTCAGCTTTTGACCTTCTAATTATTTCTCTGCATGACCTGGCAGCATTCTTATCCTCATTATGAATCATCTGCCCCTTCTTCCAGAGGCCAGAACCCCTCCTTTGTGCCCTGATTTGAAGCCCAACCTCCCCGTTCAGCCAGGCCGGTCTTGACCGCTGCCTCGTCTTACGGCACGTGGGGACGGCCTGCTCCTGCTCCTGCTCCTGCTCCTGCTCCTGCTCCTGCTCCTGCTCCTGCTCCTGCTCCTTGAACATTTCCTTCTTAGAAATGTCCAGCCTTCCTGGACTCCTCCAGCTGTCAGAACTGACTGCCAAGGAGTCTGCTGTTTGATGTCACAGGGAACTTTCCCACTCCAGTGCCGAACTGTGTGATTTCTCTGGCTCTGCCCTAAAGCAGAGCACAGTGTTGCACATTGCAGCGCTGAGGGCTTGTGTGTAATTAGGGACGTGTAGGGCCCCTAAGAGCTGCAGTCTGAATCCCCCCCCGTGCTGATCTCCACGCCACATCTCTTGAAAGCGTCCATCAGCAGGGGACTGCAGTTCTTAGAGCCATTCCACTTTGGAGCTGACTTTTATTAGGGAGACGGGATGTTAAAAAAAAGTATTAAAATGGTCCTCATTAGAAACTGGAGACATAAAAGTCTCCAGAGCCAGCTTGTGCCTGCTGCTGCAGAGCTGTTTATGCAGCTGTTTATGCAGAGCATAGCTCTCCAGGGACGGGCTGTTTGCTGCTGCTTCTGCTCCAGAGCCCCTGCACCTAGGTGCCGGTGCTGGAACCAGGGGCTTTGGGTTCCTGCCGGAACAGCGTGAGGCACGGCGATTGCCAGGCACCTCCTTCCCCCCTTGGAGAGTGGGTGGCTTGTCACGATACCTCTGTCTCACTTGCAGCAGCTCTGGGGCACGGGAAATGGGATAAAAACAAAGCCAAAGCCACTGCAAAACCTCTGACCTATCTGCAGATGTTGCTTCTGGGGCTGTTTGTGTCTGTGTGTTCTCAGAGCACGTTGGGGGATGCTGTTTCACTGCTGCCTGGGATGTCTTCTCCTCTCACTCTCGGAGAACTGTAACTCCCTTTTCTTTCTGAAGGGTTTTGCAAATGACTTCAGGTGACCTGAGGAGCTGCCATTTGGCTTCTGTGTATCTCCGGACACAGCATGACATGTACTCTGTTGCTGTCAGACCCACCAGTCCTTCTCTGCAGGGCTGCTGCCCAGAAAATCAGGCTGCAGCCTGGACTTAGCCTGGGGGCTGAGCTGGCCCGGGTAGAGAGGCTTTGCTGAATTCATCAGGTTCCTGTTGCCCCTTTTCTCCAGCCTGTTGAGGCCTCTCACTACAGTCCAGCCTTGGCCTGTCCCTCTTGTCTTCTCATCCCACTGCTTCCTGGCTCCTGGTTCTCCCCTTCGTGATTCCAACTCTGGAATCTCACTGAAATAAACATGAGTGAGTGAAAACACATGTACATTGAAGCAAATTTATTTAAAGCAACATTACAAAAAGCTTTTGCACCTTGGTCATGCCCTGTTGGTGGTGGCTCTGGGAAGGCCAGGCAGCCTGCAGTTACAAGGCCAGGCTGCCTGTCTGAGCAGATGCCAGCAGTGTGGGCAACACCCGCCCGCTGCAGAGGAACCCAAATCAACCAGCCTCATGCTGCTCTAAAAACCCCAAGCAGCAGCCCTGCTGGTTCTTTGCCGGGGGAGAGAGATGTGTAGGCTGTGGTCAGGCTCAGAGCTGAGAGTTTGAATGGCTCTTCTGTCTTGCTGAGGACTCCTTCCCCTTATGATAGGAGGTCCTGAGCTGAAAAACGTTATTTGAGAACAGTGCCTGTCTGATCAGTGAAATTTCTTTAAAGCAGGTCTGATTTCCTTATTTATATTAGTGGTTTTTTCTCTCTTTTCATTCAGGGCTGCTTTTAGACTAGGCAGTAAATCTGTGATATGACAGGACCCCTTAAAAGCTCTTAGCTTGTAGAGTCTGAAAGGAAGCAGAATAGGATTTGCCTTGTAAGGAGGCTGACAGCTATTCCTAAGGTGGTTAGATCTAATCCATACTAATGAGATAGCTTCTTACCTACCTGAACTGCAACATTGCTTAACTGCTTTCTGTCTTCTTTTGAAAACTTCTGTATTAAATTACTATGAGACAATAGTTTGGAAAAGGCATGCTCCTAACCTTAGTTTCTTCACTAAATTGAATGAATCTAGTGAAGTGTCTCTTAGAAACAAATCTTTTTAAAACCTGCACTCCATTCTTCTTAACCTCTCTGCCCTAAACAATTTCTGAGACAAGATGAATTCCAGCCTGTGAGTATCATCGCTGCAAATATTCTACTGAAGCCTTCAGTTGGCTGATAGCCTGGAATAAGTAACTTTTGAGGGTTAAACAGCTTTGGAGGCTACAGAGTGGACTTCATTATGCAGTGTGTGAGGAGAGTTATTACTGTAAGCTAGTTGCTCAGGTAGAGTTGCTGTGTTCACTATGTAGAAAGTACAGGCACTGAGGTTCCCCTGGTGTTGAAACCTCTCTCCCATGGGAGCCTTCCACACCTTACCCTGGTTTTGCTGATTTAGAATTCTACTATTTTGCTGCTAGAAAATGTAAGCGAGGAAGGTTTCCACTCCCTGTAAGGATTATGTCCTTGCTTTGAGCTGCTTTGAATTGCTAATGCCAGTTTAAATACAGCCTGGCCTAATACCACTGCTGAGGAGCCACTGACAGGACTTTGAAATGGGAGGCTTGCAAGGTGAATCCCAGCTGGCCCTGAGGCTCCTGAGCACGCTCTGCCCAAACACCAGGCAGCCAGCCCGCCTGGTACTTCACTGGGGTCATCAGGGTGACTCTCTCTAGAACTGTGTTGTAGAGAGTAGAGCTCACCTCCCAGTGCTCTGCCATTGCCTGGCACAAAGGGACAAGGTTGGGACAGTTCCTCCTCCTTTAGGGCTGCTCTGAGCTGAAACTTCGTCTGGATTCTTCTTAACAGCCAAACCCTGCTGTGGTCTGTCAACAAAGGCTGACTGAGAAAGAATAGGACCAGGAAAACGAACCAAAAGCAGTTGGTTTTTTCATTAATCAAATAATCTTACTAGTATTTTTGCTGATAGAAAGTTACCTTCTGAAGGCAGATAAAAGGGAGTTTCTAGCTAGGTTTATCCTCAGAGGGAACTGGAAGAGAAATCTGGATCGTTGGTTAGGACTTGCATAGCGAGGGGGAATCGTGGTGTCATGTTTAAAGAGCCACCAAAACATTACAGGTTCCAAACTTTCATGCTGCAACTTTAAACGGTTGTGTCCTAGAAAAAGCACTATCCCAAGTAACTGCTTTTCGGACCTGTCTGGAATGCTTAGGTCTGCAGGCTGAATTTTGAAATCCCAGTGAAACACATCAAGTCATCTTAGATTAAGAGCTGAACTCGCCTGTACTGCATGGTTAGAGTCGGATGGGATGAATAATGACATGATTTCACCACTCTTCCCACACACCAAATGACACTCTCATTTATCTGGCTCAAATTCAGAGTGGAATGGGATACCCAACTTTGTCCTACCCTATGGGTAGCTGTTCTAGCTGAGCTTTGGACCCCTCTGACTCGCTACAGTTCCATGTGAGCTGTGAACCTCTTCCTGAATTAATGTGAGTTCTGAGCAGATCTTCAAACTGGCAGAGTTGCTGCACCCTGGGCTTGCTTTCAAATACCCACATCCTTACTGGGAACCCGTGTTCTGGTTACTGTGATGGCACGTTCCTTCCTGCTCTACATGTGGAAGGAGCACCAAAAAGTCACTGACCAAATGTTTCCAAACCATGCCAGATACACTTAGGGTTGACACCACAAAGCAGCGTGTTTGTTACTGTGTGCTCAGGGCTTTGCTCACAGACATACAGAACTGTCTGGGGGTGGAAATGGAAGGTTAAGTCAATGACGGTTGCTCACTGTCTGCAGGTCAAGAGGGATCTTGGAGGGTGCTGACTGGACCCTCTACAGGGGTTGTGTGATGGAAGGGATCTATTCTCTCTAAACTCTCCCTCAGTGACCCCCCTAGAGATGAGGTGCCTGCCAGTGCTGCCTGGGGCACTGAAAGCAGCAAGGCTTTCTGTTTTCCAGCCTTCGGAAGGGATCACGCTGCAGGTCCTACCCAGCCTGCTCTTGCTTCAGAGCAAAAACCTTTTTGATAATTATGCCCTTAACTCTTTCAGGACACCATACAGGGGTCTCAGCTTCTTTCTCACCTGCCCCTGGAGCTGCTGCACAACAGAAATCATCAAGTTATTCTTGCAAACAGTTCTCTCATGTCATTTTAAAACTTCAGAGAATTACTGGACCTCGTAATATTGATCTATTCACTTCCTGTCCTTTTATAGCTGCCTGTATAATTTCTGATCCTTAAATCTGACAACTGTGTCCCCAGGATGACTGTTTTTAATGTTTAAATGATTGCTACCGTCCATCAAAACCCCCTAGCATTAGAACAGGAAATGCAGAGCAAACCCAATAAAACAGTATGTCTCTGGATTAATTTCAGACTACCCTTTAAGTATAAAACCAATGTGTGGGATATAACTGCACTTTTAGCTAAAAGTGGATGCAAGTTCTTTAAGTGATAGCAAGAAATCACCTGGAAATAGTGCCAACTGCAAGTAGACGTGTCCAAATTTTGTACATTTCGTGTGTAGGAAACTGCACAGAAAGAATTATTTCAGAAAGAATGAGAGGTTTATGCTTTTATGGGGGTATCACAAAGACGTACGGGGTTATGAGAATGCTAGAAACAGCAATTAAGGTACTAGGTCTTGCAGTAATACCATTCTCTCTCTGTTGAGCAATATAGTGCTTAAACTTTATATTTTTTTCTTTCTTAGTGGATCTGTGTTTCCATGCTAAAGCACTGCATATTATTTTGGGGTATAACGTTTTATAAATGCAAAAAAAATTCCCTGCTGCTCTCCTTCCTGCGCTGCACACCGCCAGAGAAACTACTAATGCAGTTTTAATTTATAGCTCTACCTTTTTTTCTCAAGCTCTGGGACAAACAAATCCCTAAACTGCTTTAGAACAGAGGTCAGACTGCATGTTCTGAACAGCTGTGTGGAGTCTCTGATCCCCGATACAAACCCCGTGCTCTCCAGCTCGGCTCTCAACAACCTCGGCAGCTCCTGGTTGGTAGGAGGGTACCTGTGGGGATCCTGTCCCACCTGCATGAGGCAGTTAGATGCTGTAGAAGGCCATGTTTCCAGTTTTCCCTCCCTTACTGTATCTTCCTTTTCCTCCAGAGCCATCCCTCAAGCCCGGGAGGTGTCTTAATCAAGCAATGCCAACTGCAACTGCTTACCATGAGAATCAGCTGCACTGCCAGTGCTGCACTCCACGGTGAAAACGTTACTGCCTCTCTCTCTGGATTTATTAAGAGCTGTAGCCTTGCTGGAGATGCTTCCCAGAGCTTCTGGCTTTTGGCTTGACATGTTTGTTCATTACTTTGTCAGCACACATAGCAGAGAAGCCTTATCCAGCTTTGTCTGTTTGCTCTGGCTTCCCAGTACAAATGTCAAGTGACTTAGAGCCATCTATCTCGTAAGGGTAGAACAGGCATGACAATGAAACACAGCAGATTTTGAATCTGTGCAGCTTCAGAGTATGAGCTTCTACATTTCCGTGCTGTGAGGTAGATGCTTTTTAACAGTCTTGCTTATCTGATGATCAAATCTTAAGATAGCTAAGTGATAAATATGGGCCAGTCCTACATCGATCGTCCAAAATATGCTTGGACTGTTGGCTGCTTATGCAGATGGAGTGTGTTAGGTGCCTGTGTTTGGTTGGGACCATGTTACATGGCTGATGCTTATGCTCTATCCAAAGGAAGGAGATTTGAACAGTTTCTATTCCCATGGTACCTTTTTCCCTTTTCTGTAATTCCAAGTTTTAAATATGTTTCAGTTCAATGTAGAATCACCTAGGGAGTGACCTTTCTTCAGAGTAAGATGAACCTACTGTTTAGCCAACAGCCAGGGAAATACCTGCTGTTACATGGGATCGATCTCTCTCATCTGGTCAGGTGTTACAGTAGAACAAATAGTTCTGAAACCGAAGGTGCAAGCACTGAGACAATAGTGGGAGGTTTTGAACTGGCACTCACAAAAACGGGGCCTTTGTTACCAGGTCTGTTTTTTAAAAACATCACTAAAAATCTCTAAATGCTTCATGATTTTGCTGTCTTAAACTTACACCCTCCGTCCCCCACTGCATGTACAACCAACCCCGTGATTAACTTACCTCTTTCAGGCAGAACACTGACATGTAAAGCTGAGAAACATGCAACAGGCCTATCTGGTACCTAGGACTGCTACTCCAAAACCTGCTGGAGCAGGAAGCCTTGCTGCAGCATCAACAGAGTGGTGAGCTTTTCTGGAGGAGAACTAGATGGGCTTTTCCGTAATACAAAGAAGAATGAATTTTAGATGCTCTCCCTTACAAAGCAAGGGAGTTCACTGAGATTTATCAAATGTCAAGCAAGTAATTCAGGTTGGAGAAGCTGGTTCAGAAGGCTGCAACTTTGAAGCAGCGAGTCAGTTTGCAAAACACAGCTCTGCTGAGAGATTTCAGTGACCCTGCCTGAAACCTCAGGTAATGGTGGCCACGGAGGGTCTGTAGGAAGCAAATTCGGCCTGCGCAAGAGCTTTGCAGTGTTACAAGGACAGCCAACTTCATAAAAGCTCCACCACCAGCCACCTACTTGAATTTTTCACTACCACAGCTTTTCCTGGAAGGGTTTTCATTAGAGTGGTGTAACAGGATTGTGCACACAGATGGCTTTTCCCAGCACACACCTCTGTTTTGCACTCTGGTGTGGCATCAGGGTTCACTCTGCGAGGGTAGGCACTGAACCTGAGTCAGGAACCTGCCTGAACTACTGAGAACTCCTGCAAAGTAGTTCTCCTTAGGCCAGACTGGCAAACTCAAGTCTTCTTTAATCTCTGATGTGACCTGTTAAATACAAGGTGATGTTGGGGCTGCTCTGGTGTTGTCAGTCCTGTTTGAAGCGAAGCATGAGAACCCTGCTTTGCCTTGCTGCTGTCAGGGTTGCTGGGTAGAAGAGGGCAGCTCATCTCCCTGCCTTCCATGGGTAATCTGCCACTTGAAAAGCTGCTGGTAGTGCCAGGGTGCTGCTAAGCCATAGCAGGTAATTCTTCTGCCTTGTGCTGTTGGCAGGAAAAGCTTTTGCACAGAAACTGCTGCTTTGACCTTCAATTTGCCAGAACAGAAGTATTAGCCTGTATATGGGAAGGGAAGGGATCCTGGACTTACCTTTCAGTGGGAGAAATCTGCACCTCCAGTAGGTTTGTCTGGGCTCATGTAAAAAGAAAATTAATTAAATGCTGTAGCATAGTTGTGGCCACTTGCTGTCTCTTCAGTTTGTCTTACATTCTCCTTCCTTTTTTATTTTTATCCTATGACTCTTTAACACATTAGAAAATATTTTAATTTCCTTCTGAGTCTAAGAATGGGAGATGGCAAACAAGAAAGTAGTACTGGAGAGGAAATCATGGCCGTGGTCACATCTTCCATCAGATCCGTTTCAGGTGCTAAGCAACAACATGGTGTCAGAATACTGAGCAATGAATGCATCTCAATTTGTTTCAGTCCTCTGGAAGCTGAAACAAAATCCCATATTACTCAGATCCCCTCACGAAATGATGGCATTCCTCCTTTTCTGCCTCCCTCCCTGCTCCCCTGGAGAGAGAACAGGGAGGTTTAGATAACCAGTCTTCATTCACATGGCATGATGACATTACAAAAGAGAAGATATTTAAAAACAAGCAACAAACGGGCCTGGAACCAGAGCCTCAGCCCACTCTCCTTGTGGTTGCTGAGAGGAGGAATATGGTTGTCTTTTTGGAGAACTGTTCCCCGTGCCATTTTTGCTGCCTTCCCTGCTAACTTCAGTTCCTTCATGGGCCATGATGTCCAGTTTCTCACATATCCCCTGGTTCCTGGCATCAAATGCCAGCTCTATAAGCAGTGACTTCTGAATGACTGAAAAGTGGTGGAAGAGAGAGGGAAAGAGCACGACCAGGTGACCTAACAGGCTTCTAGCTGGTGCAGCTGGCTGAGAACCCACAGCTCTGTGCCTCATGGTGACCATTTCTTTCTGGACTCTTCCCCTTGCTCACCCAGCTCAGTTTTCAGCATGATGAGATGCCCTTCTGCAGGCAGGTCAGCCTGTTCTCCATCCTGCTTCCCCTAAACAGACCTGTCACCCTCTGACGTGGCCAGGCCAGGAGAAGCAGGCTGTCCCAGGGCTTTCAGGATGGCAGAGGAGCAGGCTGTAGCCTGTCGTGCTCTGGGCAAGAGCAGGTTCCTTCTGCTTGGAGCTGTGGTGTGTTGGTAAACCAGCAGTGTGTGAGGGACAGCTGGAAACGCTCAGCTCCTCCAGGACTAGATAAGCATAATTGCATATTTGGAATTAGCAAAACTGCAAGGATCAAAGCAATGTCCTGGGTGGATGACTAGATCAAAGGAGAGAATTTAAAAGGAGAAAAGATGGATGTTAAGTACTCCCTCTACACCCTATCAATACAAGATGCCGGCGGTAAGGAGGATATAGAATAAAGGGAGCTTTTGCACATTTCTCAGCAGGAAATAATTTGATGTCTGACTAGTTTGATTTTTAATGATGATAAAATAACAGGCACAGAACTCCAGAACAAACAAGGTTCTCCTTTCAAAAACCGAGTTTGAATTCTTATTAGGATGTAGGATAAAATCATAACTTCTTCCAGACATTTACACAACAGGGCGATATCGTGTTCCTCTGCTCGAAGAACAGATGCTACCTGACTAAACAGCAAACTGCAACGTATCCAGAAAATCTATCAAGAAAAGCCTGTTACTTGCTCTCTGTTGAAATCCCTCCCTGCCATTCATTTCATCCAGGCTCAGGGAATGCAGATATCTCTTGGAGCACAAGGGGCCCGGCAGAGCGCGTGGCAGATCGGAGCCGTGACTGCTGCTTGCTGTGCGTGTGGCTATTAAAAGCATATGGTACTCTGGGTGGAAAAGAGGAACAGTAATCTGCTCAGGCTTGCCTTGTCATTTCAAGGGGGAGATGCTTCCTTTTACTGTTGGTCAGTCTTATCTTGAACAGCCTGCAGTTGTGGTTGTCCTGCCTGCGATTGCACTGTGATGCTTTGACCAAGGTAGAGGTGGCAGACAGTGGAACTGGGGTGAGAGCAGAGCTGCAAACCTGAAGCAGAAGCATCTCTGGAGTCCGTGTGTTGTGGTATGAATTGTCTCGTCATATCCTCGGGGGCTGAACTCCCCCGCTGACATGTGCATCCTTCTGCAAGTAACGCTGATGAGCAAATACTCCTTTGGTTAAATGAGACGTTTCAGAGGGTTGTAAAAGCAGCTTTCTGCGAGTCAGAAAATAAACTGAGCAGCAGCCTATGCAAGAAGAAAGTGCAAATGGTAAACATCCACACACTCAGCGTGTCTCCATTCCCTCACTTCGTGCTCTGTTGGTGGATCGGGAGGTATTTAAAGAATTAGGCAGGCAGCTCTGAGGATCTCGGGGTTAGATTGGACTGGAGTTTGGTCACTGAAATCCTCTTGTGAATCTCACCCCTCGAGCCTATCCCATAGCTTGGTAGTGAAAATAAGGAAGCCTGGGGAAAATGTCTGGGTCTTAGGCATAAAATTGACTTAACTTTTGTGAAGGGACATTTAGAGCATGGCAACCTTAATGTTACCTCTTTCTACAGCTGAGTTTTCTGCCCGAGGCTCTCCTTAATTACACTTTGGAGGGGAGACAGGGAAGAGAAGCATCCAAAAGAACAGCCAGTGCTGCTGTGCCTGGCTCCTCTTCTTTTCTGAGCACATAAAGCTGAGAGGAAAGAAAACATCTTTCATTGTATACTGCTGGTTTTCCACATCCTGAGATCCGTTAACTGCCAACCACTTTCTATTCCAACCAAATCAATTTGCAAACCTTCATTAATACTATCAGGTAATCTGCAAGCTGTTTACCCCCTGTCTTATTGGAAGGGCCATTAATACACAGGGTAATGGATACCTCGGGGAAGACAGACATTAAGTTAATAATTACTGATTACAGAGGCCTTGAGGCAGCGGAACGCGTTTACCTCTGAGCACACTGAAATTGTGTTACTCTAATTTCAGCTGTCTCCCTGCAGTTGGCACCCAGAGCTGAGCTGGAGCCTGGCACCGGCCTAGGTGTTCTAACCCTGGACTGCAACCTATAGAGTGTTGAGAAAAGCTGGGCTTGTCTGTACTGTCCTGTCAGCTTCTGCTAGTGCTGGGGGGGACTTACGGGGCTAGCTCCTCCCGACAGGCTCCTGTGGGACTGCTGGGCAGGAGCTGTGGGTGCTGAGTGCAGGGTGGGTGGCACTGCTGTGACCCTTCCCTGTCTTCTGAGCTCACTGCAGACTAGTTGGGCAACCTCAGAAGAGGTGACGTGCAGCCCCAACACCAGCTCCGGTCCCCAGCTAGCCAGGGAGGTGGCATTCAGTGAAGAAGCCTCTCACAGAGATGGTAAGAGAGAACCCATCACAGCCTGAATCCAAAGATCAGGAACCAGACCAGTGTATGGATGGATCAGGCCCCATCCCTAAGCCTGAGAAACTTGGGGTTTGCTCGGCAGGCCCTGGGGGGTGGTGTGCATGCTTTGCCTCTGTGCTTCACTCTGGGTCAGTTCATAGTGCGTGTTCATTTAAGGCCCTCAGCTTTTCCTAGGTTTGTCTCTGGCTTTTCTTCCCTTCTTTCTGCACCATCCGCAGTTGGATGCATTACCTCTAAACATCCTGGCTCCAGTTTCACCAGTACTCAGTGTACATTCTCCATCCCCTCAGCCCACTTGTCTGCTGCCTCTGAAGTTTCCTTTCTGCATGCCCCACTCTGCAGATTTTGTCCAGTTCCCCTCGGAGTCTGTTCGCAGTGTTGCTCGTTCCAGGGCCAGACTAAGTCTGGGGTCAGCGTGCTGGGCTGCTGCTGCCCTCGGACACGCTGAGCATGTGCCTGTGCTGGGACAGCCCAGGGCACTGGCACAGAGACACAGGCATCTGCTGGTGAGAGGGGACACTGAGCAGGCTGTAAGAAATCCGGATTTGTGGCCATTTCAGTGACCTTCACAATGCAAGCATACTACCAACATCCCCACTCCCGTGTCTGGATGAATTTTTGCCAGGTACTGGAATGTCTAAAATTAAGACACCTCCCTGTGAATTTATAGCCCTTCAGTTCTGAAGAATCTCGTTGGAGAGTGTGGTTAATTCCTGCACCCACTGTTTGCCACCCAGAGCCCCTTCACTTGGGATGTGAGCACAGCTGCTCTGAGCTCTTTGTCTTCCATCCAGTCTCCTGGGGATAGATCTTATCTGGCTCTGAGGTGCAGTTTGCTTGAAACTGTCCCTCCTCACTTGTCAATACCAATGATGTTAACCTGGTGCTTAAGCTAGCGCTCTTATTAAGTTTCAAGGGGGTTGTATTGCACAATCCAATTCTGCATTACTGATAAAGTCTCGAGCAGGGGATTACTGAGACACGAGCTTTCTGTGCATTAGTCGTACCTGAATTGCATTTCTCAGAGGAAACTGGTCTCCTGTTTAGGCCAGTTACCTGCCTGCCTGCTGGCTTCTGTCCCTTGCAGCACTGGGGCTGCTGCTGCAGGCTGCTGCTGTCAGGGAGGGTGATGCCGCAGGGCAGGGCGAGCAGGGAGCTGAGCTGACAGCAGGGAGCTGAGCTGACAGCAGGGCGAGCAGAGGCCCTGGCCTTGCCGAGCGATGCGGGCCCACAGTACCCGGCAAGAAGAGTCGAGCGGGGCCGTGGTGACAGCCGGGGGCAGGCACAGCCCTGCAGTCACTAGCCAAGGCCGCGGTGCCAAGGCGGGCCCGGGTCGAGCTGGGGAGGAAAGGGAGCAGGAGGGTGCCCGGGCAGGCACGGGCCCCGTGAGCAGTGTGTGCTGCCCCTTGGGCAGGCGGGTGCTGGGTCTCCTGGCCAGCAGCGGGTCAGGCCTGGCTCTGGGGAGGACACGAGCTCACAGCAGTCCCTCTGGGTTTCCCGCTGCCTGCCCCAGTACAGGCAGTCTTCCCGGGCCTGCGGGCCGGGGCAGTGGTGCCGGTTCAGTGCCGTGCCAGGAGCGGGATGTTTGCCATTGCCTGGAGACCTTCAGCAGACAGCTCATCCCTTTCCCAGGGCTAAAGTGGGGCGGCTTGGAGAAAGGAGAGGGAGGGTGTGTTAGAGAAGCCTGCAGGGCCACAAGCTGCCTCTGTGGGCTCGTTGTGCTCTCTGCCAAGGTTCGGAGGTCGGGCTTGAGCTGTGAGGGAGTCCCAAAGGCGTGGGGGGAAGATTGTGGAGCCTGTTGAGGCACTTGGGGCCCTGCCATGTGCTCCTAAATTGCATGGATTTCCCTATGGACGGGCATGCTTTGGAACCGCAGTGCTTTTCCTGTGCTACTTATTTAGAAGTCTAAGAAAATGTTAAAACAGATTTTTTTTTTTTTCCTCCCAGACTTCAGCAAGATGATCTTAAAGATGTTAAAACTTAGTGACAGCCTTGCTTAATCTGTCGGCTGACTGGCAGACGTGCCTGTGTTGGTCAAAAACCAGGCTGTGTGCAGGCTTCCGCCTTCACACACAGCACAGCTCTGCTCTGCCATTCCAGACTCGCTCACAAACCAGCAGCAGCAGGCAAACGTAAACCAAATTAGAACGCTTGTTGTCCTCGTTGCAAAAGGAAGGAGATGTTTCTTTCTGCAACGAATTAATGTCTTGGGTTTTCAGTAGCTAATTTATGTGTCTTTTAAATCGCTGTAGAACTGCCAGCAACAAGATATCGACAAGCCCAGTGTTCAACTCCGACTAGACTGGAAACTAGTTGTACCACGGTTCTTTCCTCTGCGGGGTTTTCAGTGTAGTTTTCAGCACAGTGCAGTGAAGTGTGACTTGTATGCTGTCTGGTTTTGCTGTGCTTGGTGTGTATTATCACTTGGATAGGACAGTGATGATGGAGTGCTGGTACTCAAAGGACATGCTCCAGCAGATGATGTTACGTGCGCATTTCAGGGTCGGCCCGGCCCATCCTGTTCATGTTTCTTAACCCACAGTCTTTGCAGCAGGGTCTCATTGTCTTCCGGACACACCAGAAAGGCTAGAATAAAAATATCCCCTCTGTTTTTCATTTAACCTCTCTCCTCTTCATGTGGGTGGAAGGGGGAAGAGGAAATGAAAAAGCCTTAAAATTGTATTCTTCTGTGCGAGGTCTTGGATGGGTGGGATGAAGGCACACAGCTTCTTTTCAGAAACCACAGGGAAGTCTGGTGGTGGTGAGACAGGAGACCTTCGCTCTCCACTGGGGGAAGGTGACTCCTGAGCTGACCCACCAAAGTTGCGTGCCATGGACTGAGAGTCTGTCCCACACACGGGGCTCTGGTCCAGGCACCGGGATGTCACGGAGCTGGGAGCCTGGTCCCAGAGCCTGCCCTGGCTGGGTGGCTGCACCCCTGCTGCTCTACCCCTTCCCCATCAACCTCTGCACTCAAAACTATTGCGGATCCCTTCTGAGTTTTCTCCAGCCTCTATTAGCTGAAGATTTGACAGGCTTACATTGCTGTTACAATTCACATGCTTAAAGGGCTTTTACTCCCCCTCTCCCTGCTCTAGCCTCTATTATAGAGGGCTAGCTTTATAAGTCTTATTAGAGTCTCATCTTGCAAAGCTCTTGGGGCCTATTTGGCTTGATAAAACACCATATAAATTGGAGTGACTGTTGATTTTGGAGCCTTTTTTTATGAGACAATTGTGTTTCCAATTAGGAATTTCCTTCTCTTACATGCACAACATGGTTTTTTTTCTTTGCTAGATGGCTCAAAATGCCTGCCATGTGCTGATAAGCTCTGTGCTAGACCGTTTTGTCTTCTGGTGCACATGTACAGGACGAAGTGCACAATGGAACCGTGGGTACAACTTCCCAAATCTGTTGCCAGTCATATAAAGGCTGATGCAAGACAGTGTTTGTTCTCCCCAGCAACTGGGGGATGTACAGAAAATTCCGTAATGAAGGCAGATGCTGCTTGAACACTGCCAACTGTGGAATTAGTTGGTTTGTAAGACAGCCTCGTAAGGCTGAGAAGGTAGATTAGCAGGGCAGGAGTGCTGGCAAGTGCTGATACCAGCTGGTTGTTTGCAGGCTAACATCTCCTCAGTAAGAGGCTGTGGGGAGGGACACTCTCCTGGGTCCCCCAGAGCCTGGTGCTCCTTCACGTGAGGAGCAGGAAGCAGGGCAAGTGAGCATGGGCTGTCACAGGGCTCACAGGCCAGTGTCACCCGCCTCAGACATACGTGAAGGATCACAAGGATGGTTCTGTTGAACCTTTCTTCGCTCCTGTTTGCCTGTTCAAGAGGACTTCCATCATGAATTGGACTCGATCGGAATGGGGTTGCAGATTTCCCCCCATCCCCTCACCCCAAAAGCTTACAAGAGAAATAAGAAAGCCAGGCTTATTAGAGGGTGTTATCTATTAGGACAACATGGGTTCTGATGTGGGAGCCTCAAGTGATCTTTCACCTTTTAAAAGGTGACGTGTGAAGCAGGCCCTGCCCACGGCTGCAGGTTTTTAAGGACGGAGGAGAGTTGGGAATTCTCTCCTACTTTTTTGAAAAGAGTAGGAGATAAAATTTACTCTGGAGTCTGTAACATGCTCCAGCACATTTGTCCTCTGGTAGTGGCCTGTGCTAAAAGCACATCCATAAAATTGCTGATGCTGCTTTTAAGTAACGGGGTAATCACAAAGGATGGGGAGGGGGACATAACTAAAAATCTGGAATAGGAGTTAATGCCATTCCCATTAAGTTAGCAGCCTTAAATACACGGCTTACTGCATCTCTAACTTTTAGTGCTATAAAATGCTACAAATTGCAGACTTAAGAGATCATTAGAATAATACACAATGGATTTATCTTCATGAATAAAAATGATGCAACACAGAGGTGTTTTTCTTTTTCTTTTTTTAGTGGATAGGCAGACACAAGTCAAGACAAGAAAGACTGTGTTCCCAGGTAGAGTTTCTTAAGAACCGCAGAGCTGGTTGCGCTCCAGAGGTTGTGCTGTAAGTGTGGTTAAGGCTCCGTCGTAACCTCCTTGATGTAAATAGTTCTGAAGATAAAAGATGAAGCTCTTCCGAGAATATTTTGCCATTTGCTGGTGACAAATCAGGGAAATGTTTTGTGCTGATTAAGTCACTGTCAGAAGGTCAGCCACGGCAGCGAACTCGTTTGGAAGGCTCTTTAAATAAATCACCTCTTCTTCTCGCCCTGCCCATTACTCATTGCGCTCTGTACCTGCCCTGGAGATGTGGACGGGGCGCTGGGTGCTGGAACCTCAGCTGTGACTCTGCCCCCACCTCTGGGGAAGCTGGAACAGCAGGAAATTCATGTGGTGGTGTCCAGCAGCTCCTGTTGTGCCCTGCGCCCTGCAGAATGGAAAGGGAAGCCAGCGGGTTCCCCAGTGAACGCCAGGTTCTGCCTGCCCTTCGGCTGGTGCTGTTAAACGTGGCTGTTCGGGTCGAGACGGCACCCAGCTCCCAGATGCAGGGGAGCTGTGGGGGTGCTCCTTCCAGCGTGGCTGGAAAAGTACCCTCGTTACCCCAGAGCGTCTTGGTAGCCCAGGCAGGTCTAGAAACAACGTGCCTCCCTCCTCTGCTTCATTTCGTATCTGGCAAGGGGAGAGTGTGCCTGTGCCCCACTTCTGCTTAGCTGAGTTGTCCGGAGAACAGCTCTTTCAGGTTGTAATTGCAGAGTTACTCTGGATTTGGGTACCTCCGCAGCAGTTGCACGGCCAGCCCAGGTGCTGGCAGGGGCCCTGGGTGTGCTGGCAGGGGCCCTGGGTGTGCTGACAGGGGCCCTGGGTGTGCTGGCAGGGGCCCTGGGTGTGCTGGCAGGGGCCCTGGGTGTGCTGCCCACCAGCTGCACTGTCTCCTGGCCCGCTGGCTCCCGCACATGCACCCGGTGCCTGCTCTCGCTTCCTGGGCAGCCGGGACTGCCCGGGGCTGTGCTCCTGGAGAGGGGCAGCGTCACAGCGGCCTTTGGGGCCGACCCCTTGGCAGTGCGACAGATGCGGGCGGCAGCAGCACGGGCTGGGCCTTGCTGCAGTGCCGGGGGGCATCGTGCCGTGGGCATCGTTCCGTGGGGCACCCTGCCATGGGGCACCCTGCCGTGGGGCATCGTGCCGTGGGGTATCGTGCCGGGGGGCACCCTGCCATGGGGCATCGTGCTGGGGGGGCATCATGCTGTGGGGCACCTTGCCATGGGGCACCCTGCCGTGGGGCAGCGTGTCGTGGGGCAGTGTGCCGTGGGGCAGCATGTCGTGGGGCAGCGTGCCGTGGGGCAGCGTGCCGTGGGGCAGTGTGCCGTGGGGCAGTGTGCCGTTCCACAGGGCCCTGTTACACCGCCTGCTCCCTGCCCGCAGGGTCCAGCGGCTCAGGCACCTGCACCCAGCTCTGGTGTGGGGCTGGCGAGCTGCGGATGGCTGTGGCTCTCAGACCCTGCTTGCCTCCTGCCACCTCCCCGCGGGGGACACAGCAATTTTCCCGGGGTGCCAGCAGTGAAACCCCTCCGGCCCGGGCCCAAGGAGGCTCAGTGCTTCAGTCTTAAGGCTGAGGAGGCCGTGCAGTCATGTAACAGTGACCTCAGACAGCATCGGGAAAGGGCAGACTGCAGAAAAGGACTGTTGCAGAGGCCTGTGGGGTTTTATTACAAGACATTAACCAAGCATAGGTTCTGCTACCATTATTAACATTTTCAGTACAAAGCCAAAAAATCCAGGAGCTGTAGACCAGAGCGGGGCTCTGTATCATCTGGCCATCCCAGGGGCTGATACCAAGCCAGCTTCAGCCTCTCACGAGTAAGAGCTCTGGCTAGCAGGAGCCTGAAAAGCTTTTGCTCTGTTTTCTAAGTGGAAGAGATGTATCACCAGTGCCCCAGCTTTCCTTTTCTCCTATTTCCTAAAACAATAAATATTTCTCATAGATGGACCTAATGGTTTAAGCACAACCTGGCAGTTCATGAAATATTTCCTTACTTTAATCAGAATCCTGAAGCAAACAAGGAGGGAAATAAAAAGCTGATAATATGCTTGGTTGTGTGCACAAAAGTAGAATGAAATATATGAAGCTGGTAATGGCTCTGCCGTCACATCTTAAAAACATTTGCTTTGACTTGCATAAGTGTCAATTCAGCCTGCGCTTGATACATTACACCATGGGTAAAGCTGCTGGCTCTTAAAATCAGGTCTCTTACTCAAAGAATGTAGAGGTGCTCTAAGTAGCTGCTTGTGTCGTTGGGTAATGATGTATATAGCAGAGAAAGGCTTTTTTCCCTTTAAAAGCTCAACTTTTAGGCTGCAGTTTTTTTCTGCCACGTCTCTGCATTAGGGCAGGAGCCCAGCAGCCCAGGCCCAAGCATCATTAAAGGCAGAGCTCCTCTGCCAAGGCTGCAGGCAGCCCGGCCCCTCGGCCAGGCCTTTCCAGCTGCCGGGCAGCCTGGCTGCAGCAGAGCGCAGGAGCTCGGGGCGCTGTGGGCAGCTGCCTGGAGACTCCGCAGAGCTGCCCCTCCAGTCCTTCAGCCTCTTCTGCTGACCATCTCCGTGCCGTCCTCCGTGCCTGAGCCCCGTGGCTTTGGACGGGACTGAGGGAGATGGGGTTTCTCTGCTGCTCTTTCTGTGTTGGGAAAGCCTCTCCTGTCTCACACGGGTGCCTGTCACAGTTACGTTCCTTAGCTGGTCTTGGGAGGGCTGAGACTCCAAACTCATCTAGATCCTCTGTTATTTGCAGGCAGCAAATGCACGACAAAAATTCTTCTGTTCTAGGCTGTTTGACCTTATTTCTGTGTCTCAAGTGCTCAAGGTCACCCAGTTATTTCTGTCCTCTTTGTGTTATTGTGACAACTGAAGTGCAACACCTCGGGCACCACAGAACAATCTTTTGGGGTTATTTTTTAGACCCTTCCTGGCAGAAGTCCACCAGTTACCTGCCTCCACCCTGGCCACTGCCCTTCCAGTGCTGCATGCCTTGTAGGCTTTTTCTTTTGGTTCCTTGCCTACACTTCTCATCTTTCATCTTCTCTGTCTCAGCTTCCTGCCCCTCGCCCTGCAGAGGAAGAATGCTGAACAGAACAGCAGGTTAGGTCTCCATCAAAGCACATCTCACTCCGAGCTCCCGGCCCAAGATCATGGAAATCTGGGACTCTGACCCAGGAATACCTTCTAGTTTCTCCTTCGGGATTCAGAACTGACCAGCAGCCTCCTACCACCCAGGGAACTTTCTTAATTTTCTCCCCAAGAGGACAGTGGGTCAAACTAAAGTCTCTTGTCTTCATCCTCTGTCCCGTCTGCCCTCTTTACTTACTGTCTGTGACAAACTCCCACTTTTGCCTCTTTTGTTCCTGAGCGCACTGCATTTAGTTCCCGTGAGCAAACCTGCTGGCTCAGTGGATCTTCTCTCATGCTGAGGTCGTTGGCTTGTTCATGGCTTTATCCCAGGCCTTTCTCTGTCGTAAGAGTGGGAGGTAGGCCCCAGGCCCCAGTCTGAATGCAGTGCTGGCCCTTCTCTAGCTGTGTTGCTGGTTTCCTTTGTATTTTCACTTCTGTTGTAAGTTGTCCCTTAATCCCTTCCTAGAACCTTGTAGTCCTCTTCCCATTTTCCCCTGCCGCACACCTCCTGCTCTCCCTCCACTTCTGCACTTGCAAGTGTTCGCATCTCTCCTCCACTCACCTGCAGTCCTTCCTGTACAGACACTCCTCCTCCCAGAGGCTCACCCCACCATTAAGCATCTCTCCAGGCGTTCATTCCAGTCCTCATCTTGGAGCCACCTCTGCTTTCCTTCTCCCTGGGCTGGAGCAATTCCAGTAAGAGGCACTCGAGTGCTCTGTCCGTTGGGCACCCCCAGTCAGGGCAGCGGTACCCTGTGAGCTGAGCGCTGGAGAGTAGCGAGGTGCTCTGAGCAGGAACTTACAGGAGCTGTGTGTCAATGCACCTTGCACTGGGCAACACAGTTTACCTTACAACTGCTTCTCAAGACTTTACAGCCTCTCATTTTCTTCCCGTACTGCCTTGAACATTATTTACTCTGGAGACAATTGAGGAGGTGGCTTCGAGTGTTTCTCAAACTCTGAACAGCAAGAGCTGGGTTGGGATGTGTGAATTGCTGAGAGCCTCAAGTGGCAGCTGCTGTACATGGGACTCTTGGGTGAGGAGATCCGAGGCTATGGAGCCTCTAGAAGGACTTCCTGCCACTTTATTTACTTTGCCCACGCTCCCGAAGGCTCACTCAGAAATGTGCTTCTGAGGACTGCTTAGTGCTCACATGTTTACAGTGCAATGGAGTTAACAGGACTTGAGACTCGCCTTGATGCAGGAGAAGCTGGGTGGGAAGTGGCTGCCCGGAAGGCTTTTTGGAGGGGATGAAAGCTTTGCTTCCTCTGAGACAGGAATGGGAAGGCTTTTGCCACAGCGTTGTTTGCTCGGCGGGAAGGGCAATTCGTACCTGGGGTTAGCTTGTGCTGCTTGAGGAGCAGCCTCATGAGGTGTGGAAGGATAAATGTTATCTGGACTTACCCAGTCCCATTTTTTTCAACTTACAGCCAGTTTTAGGATTTCCAAACTGAACCCTCTTGATTTTTTTGCCCAGTTAGAGAGTCCCTAGATACAAAGGAGGGACCTAGTTCAGAGAGGCAGCGTGATTTAAACAGGAATTTTTGTCTTTATCACACCAGTCCTCCTCCCTCTGCAGACTTCTGCATCTCGGAGGAGGGCTGCAGCTCGCCAGGTCACCTTCCTCACCTGCCCAGTGGATGGATGGGAAGCAGAAGTGTTGCAGAAGGTCTCCACCAGGTCTCTTCAGAGCAGGGAAGTCCTTCTATTTCTGCTTTGATGATCAGGATGTAACTTGCCAGATCTTTTCCTTCAGCATTCTTTTTTAGAGGGGGATTCGCTCTCTCCTGCCCTCAACCCGAGGGTCTCGACCCCTGGGGCAATGAGCAGCATTAACACGGCCCCTTCCAGCCGTGTTCCTTCTGCTGGGCAGTGTGGTTCTCAGGGGAGATGTGGCTGAGCCCCTGCCCCGCTGGTGAGGCAGGCGGCCGAGCGCTGCGGAGACCGAACGCGCTGCGACGCGCTGCTGGAGCCCCTCGTGCTCTCAGCAGTCGAGGCCAGGAAGGGTCGTTCAAAGTCTGTGTCACAGCTCTGAATTCACACCTTATCCCTCCCTCGGGATGCTGCTCGTGTGTCTTCATCTAGAGGCAGCTTCTCCCAACTGCTGTCTGAAATACAGGGAGGGCTGTATCCCCTTTAGTACAAGGGGAACTGGGAGGTGACAGTCCTTGTAGGCTTGGAAGAGAACTCTCTTCCCTAGCCGAAGCCGCAGGGAGGTTTTCATTTCCTGCAGGATGAGAAGTGCCTTTGCTCCACGCAGCACTGGAGGTGAGCACTGTCTGTCCCTGTGCCAGCCCTCTCCATGAGGTGCCTTCCCCATGGGAGATCCTCACAGCTACATTCCAGGATCAAAGCCCTGTCATGGAATCACAGAATCATTCAGGTTGGAGAAGGCCCTTGGGACCATCAAGTCCAACCATTAACCCTGCTCTCCAAATTTCCCCCCTAAACCAGGTCCCCAAACACCACATCTAAACGACCCTCAAACGCATCCAGGACTGGTGACTGAACCCCCTCCCTGGGCAGCCTGGTCCAGTCTCTGACTGCTCTTGCTGGGAAAAATTTTTCCCTCATGTCCAGTCTAAACCCCCCCTGTTGCAGCTTGGATCCATTCCCTGGAATGTTCATTTCTGACCATCAAGCTGGTGTTTCAGCCATGGGGTAGCAAGTTCAGGATACTCCTACCAGGAAGAGTCTGTCCACTGCCAGACTTACAAGGCTAAAATCTGGGAGGTGGAATCTGATTCCCTGCCCTGCCAGTGACTCTGTGACCTTGGGTAAGTCCTGCTCGTGGTGGGGATGGCTGAGATGAGAGCTTGCGATGTTTGTGGCAAAAAAAAAGTGTTTATGTAGGCGTAGGAAAAATAAATAAGTAAATAGTCCAGGAAATGTTGTAATTTTTTAACCTACTAGTACCTGGAAAAAAAACCATTAAGAAAACTTGGCTGAAGTCCCTATTCACTTAATCCTTTTCTCCTTGACAAATGCTGTGAATTCTCTACGCTGGAGCGTATTCTTCAAGAGGAGTCTGGCTGTTAGTACATTAAGAGGCAATTTAATATTGAATGCACACCGAAGAAGCAGAGTTCTTGACTAGAAAACAAACAGAACTAGAAAGGGGATTCAGATAAGTACAGCAAGCCCCAACCTTCTCCCAGGTCTCACCTTAAATTCCCTTTTACAGAAAGGTAACCCTGGTAGCACCATTTCCTGCTGGGGGAACTCCTGCTACTTTATCACTGTGCAAAGGCAAAGCAGCCCAGCACTGACCAGTCCTCTGGCGACCGGTTGTGGTGCTGGCTGGGGGTCCTTCTCTGCTGAATCCAAGCACAGTTGGGTTGTGGATTTGGCTGTCCTGCAAAGCCAAATGCCTCAGGCAGGTTTCACCCACAGTTTCCTGCTGCCTGTTTCATACAAATAGCACACTGATAGCTGAGTTTTGCTGTTTTGCTTTAGAGCATCTGTTTTGTGTCAGATGGTTTTCCACCAGATTGGGGCGGGGGGAGGTCTTTGCAGCATGGTATGGAAGGCAAATGTCAAAGCTCCATCCTCACCGTGTCAGCTTTAAAGATAATGGGACGACATTGCTGAGCTCTTCCTGTTCCACCCTGCGCCCCTTGGTTACTTGTCCTATCTGCAGGTAACAGCTGAGTAAATAAAGCTCATATGCTAATGGCAGGATTACCATCTGATTATGTTCTGCTCTCAGCAACATGAGGTGAAATTATAGCTGTTCCCTTTTCAGGGCTGAAGATGCACTCAGCTCGAGAAGTGATGGGAAGGTGGAAACTTGCAGTGTAAAAACTTTCAGGCTGGCTGGGAAAGTCTCCAGCTCAATGCTTGCTATAGCCCTTGCCTCAGTCCTGGCAGCTGTACTAAAGCTGCCTGCTGCCGACAGATGCTGTGCTGTGATGCCTAGCACTGGTGCAGGTACTGGTGACTGTAGTGGACTCTGGTTTTTATGGTGGCCCCTGGCTGAGCTGTTTTACCCACAGATGGCCTGGTTCAGTGGTGGAACACCCTTCACTCTCCTAGCCTCTAGCCCAAGACTGACCTTGCTGTCTTCTTGCAGAACCTCTTTGTATTCAGAGGCATGCAGTGCTGTTCTGACATCCCTTCTCCCTGTAGGAAGCAACTTCCCTTAAACAGCTCCTTCACAGAGCAGGCAATCCCCCCCAGAGGGTTCCAGCCATGCCCTTACCAGCGCAGTGTTTGAGCTTCCCAGAGACCTGGAGAGCGGTTCCCTCTGCCCTGGGTTTGGCACTTTGGAGGCTGGAGTGAAGGAGAGTTGCACCCTGTTCTGTCCCAAGGATATCATGGAATCATAGAATGGTTTGGGTTGGAACGGACCTTAAATATCATCTGTCTCCACTCCCCCTGCCATGGGCAGGGACACCTCCCACTAGACCAGGCAGCTCCAAGCCCCATCCAGCCTGGGCTTGAACACATCCAAGGATGGATCATCCATGGGTTCCCTGGACAACCTGGGCCAGTGTCTCACCACTCTCAGAGTGAAGTTCTTCCTAATTTCTCATCTAAATCTCCCCTCTTCCAGTTTAAAACCATCACCCCCCATACTATCACTTCAAGCCCTTGTAAAGAGTCCCTTCCCAGCTTTCTTGTAGCCCCCTTCAGATACTGAAAGGATGCAATAAGGTCTCCCTGGAGCCTTCTCTTCCACGGGCTGAACAACCCCACCTCTCTCAGTCTGTCCTTGCAGGGGAGGTGCTCCAGCCCTCTGATCAACTTTGTGGCCCTTCTCTGGACCCGCTCCAACAGCTCCATGTCCTTCTTCTGCTGGGGCTGGACAGAGCTGGATGCAGTAGTCCAGGTGAGTGGAGCAGAGCAGGAGAATCACCTTCCTCAACATGGAGGCCACGCTTCTCTTGATGCAGCTCAGGGGGTGGTTGGCTTTCTGCTATGTTTGGCTCTCTCTATGCTTGGCTCTGCTGTGCTTGGCTCTGTGCTGTGCTTGGCTCTCTGCTGTGGTGTCTCAGCACTGCAGAGCTTGAGGGGGGGTGAGGCTTGAGCTAAGGCAGCAGTTACTGTTACCCTGTTAGGGCTATGTACAGGTTTTGGCTTCTCAGCCTGAGACAGTGTGACTCTGTGTCCTTGCAGCTGCCTCAAGCTTCCCCATCTGTTCCCTACCCCCTTCATCGGTGCCCTGCACGGGGAAAGGATTGACGAGCTGGTGGAGACTGAATGGGTCTGCGCTTGTGGTGGGCACAGGTAGAGAAATGGGGCTCTCGGGCCCCTCCCCTGGGCCTAGCCAGGGCAGAAGCCATTTAGTGCCAGAAAACTCTGAGGACAATGCTTTTCCCTCCCTCCTCCTGTCCGTGAGCAGATACAAATTGTCCCACCGTGCTCTGTGGCTTTAACTTCATTACCGAAAGTGTCCCTGCTGAAATCCAATGCCCTTCGCAGGTGCTAAGGGAGAAAAATGTGTCTGAAATTGCCCATTTGGTCGGGGGATTTCGATTACTTCCCCCCTTCCATCTCACCACCCTCATTACTGGGAAGTGCCCAGATGCTGTTAGCAGCCCATTCCCCTCATAACAGTGCTGCTTCCTCGGGGCAGCCTCCGTCAGCAGAGGAAGCCAAGGAGCTGTGCCTGCTTCTTGTGCTGGGGATGGGGGAAATCGCTTTGGATCCAGAGGAGGGGAGGGAAGGGAAGCACAGCCCTAGGGCAGGAGGCAGCAGAGCTGCTGTGGTGTCAGGTGATTTGCCAGCAGGTTTAGCAGGAGCGATGTAGGCCAGAGTCCTGCAAAACCTTTATGCTACAGAATCAGATGCCATTGATGGTGCTGCTCTCTCTGGTTGTGTTCCAAAATTTCTGTTTCTTCCTGCTCATTCCTCATGCTCCCGGTGTGACCAAATCATAACCCTTTGTCTTGTCAGTTAAAAAACCCTCTGAGTGTAGTGACCTATCATCTCTGGCCTGTCTTGAAACAATGAATTGCACTGTCTGGGAATCTGTGCTGAGCAATAAATTGGTCTCTTGGGTTAAGCAGAACTTCAGTGTAGGGGGAAGGAAACAGTGAATTTGTGAACTGTGGGGAGAGAATTCGATTTGTCTTCTGGTTTGCTGCTCTTCTCTACGTCTCTCTGCCTGCCTTTTGGGTGGTCACTGTGACAGCTTAGCCCCTTCCCTGGGAACTATCAATAGAACAGAAGGGACTTTCTCCTGTGTCCTGCTTGTCTGGGGGAGGCCATAGCCAGCACCTGATGCTCGGGGAAGGTGTGATGCTCTTTCAGTCCCTGTTCACACTGCATTTGGTGCGTACCTTCCCTGTTTCCTGTGTCTTACTCCCCAGCAGAAGAGAGCTTCTTCCAGGTGCCTTGTTTCTTTCCCAGGTAAGTTATCAGAGCTTTCAGTAACACTTGCATCTAAAGCAGCAGGAACAGCGGCATCGTATCATTAGCTGAAAAATCAACTTCAACATTTGATTTAATGTGTTTATGGAGGAGGCAACAGAGATGGAACTGGTGTGGGACAATCAGAGTCAAATTGTACTTGTCAGGAAAACATGCTCCATTTCTCTCCCACCGTGTCATATTTTGTTGCTTTGTCAGAAGCCCTCTGAGTTGGCTCTCTCTTGCCTGGCTAGCAGGAGTCCTCATTTCACCTTCTTCCTGGCCCTCCCCCTTCAGTGCTCAGACCTTGCTAATGCTTTAGGACTGTGCCACCTCACCTTTGAGTTCAGCACGGATTGGGCTTTTAAGCTCTACCTGCCAGATGTGCCACACAAAGCTGGACTTCAGGTGCTGTGCTGCCTTGGGAATAGTCAGTGCAAGGCAACAGTGACCTCTGACAGCTCTCTCATTCTTCGTTCCCTTACAGCAGAGGGGTTCCCAGTTCAGCCTGGACACCCCAAGTGTGGGTAGCTACATCCCCACCTCAGACCTCACACTCAATTGCAATGCAACAAGCCCCAGGTATGTGGTTGTTTCACTAAGAGACCCAACAGGAGCCATCTTCAAAGTCTAGGTACTGCTGTGATTGCCCAGACTTCTGTGCAGTTCCCCCCCAGCCCCCACCCTTTCCCTCACTGTTGCTGCTCTTTCATTCACTGGGCCCGATGACTCTTGACAAGACTTCAGGAGTCAGCAGATTCCCTGTGACTGCAGGGCCCAGTATGATCAGTGCCTGCTAAACAGTGCTGGAAGAGGAGCAGCCAGCCCCCTCCTGGGTGTCCAGCTGAGGGGACAGAGCCCTGCCCTGGCACAGGGGACAGCTGGGTTCCTGCTGCCCGTGTGCTGTGCCAGATGATGGGCTGCCCCCGCTTCCAGCCTGGGCTGGAGGGTACAGGCTCTCGGCAGTCTCTCAGCAAGGCACAGGCAGGGCTGAGGAGAGGTTTGTGTCGGTGCAGATGAGGAAGGAGAAGGCTGGAGCAGAAGATGCTGTGATACACTTGACAGAAAGCCTGGCACATTCAGCTCTTTGCCCTTCAGGTAGGCGCAGGGCCAGGATCACCACTGGAAGGTCTCTCGATGCAGTCAGGGACACTATGAAGGGGATTTCTTGCATTTCTTGCATTCTTTTCACAAGCCTTGCTGGGCAGAGCCAGATGCAGAGCTAGCAAGAGGAAAGCTGGTATTTCAAAGTGGTGTGCTAACATTACACAGTGGGCAGGTCAGCAGGAGAGTAGTGTCTGTGGGCAGCAGCCTGGATGTGCTGGAAGGGAGAGCAGAGCAAATATTTGAGAGATTTGTTCCCTAACACAGCATCTCAGGGCCAGGGCTGGCACTTACTTCGTGCACAGTAGTGTTCATCCCCTAAGAGCTTTACAGAGGTCTCTGAAATCTTTGTCATTCTGTCTCACCAGTGATGTGCAGCAGTGGCACAGTGGGTGGAGGTTATTGTAGAAAACAAAAATAGCAGAGCTTAGTCATTCTCAGTATAATCTGACAGGATGAGACTGGCTGGGACACGTGAAAACAGAAACATTTGCCATTCTCTCTTAAGGGGGCCTGTAAACTTGTTACACACATACCTCTGCTTCAACATACTCTGCTGAGAAATTGCCAGCCACAAACCAGTAGAGCCACCAACTTTATCTGATTCCTGTCCTACTTCCCACAACTCCTGCTGTCCTGCAGCCAACTCGTGACAAATGCCAGGTCCTAGCCTGCCTGCTGGGCTGGTGTGCCCAGTGCCAAGCCAGTTCCCACAGCATCAGCTGAATGCTCTTCACGTGCCAAAGCAGGCTTCTGGGTGCTCTCTAAGAGGTTGGTGGGGACAGGGGGAAGGAAGGCAGCAAGAGGAGTGGAGGCAAAGGAGCTTGCCTGCTTCTTAGAGTTATAGAACTGACGGGAACCACCAGGAATTCCCAGTTCCTCCAAATTAGCTCCTGACCTTGGAGCTCTGCTCGCTGCCCCTAATACTCCCCTGTTCCTTCCTGTGCTCCCCAAGCAGAGCTCGGGGCTCTCCCTCAAGGATGCCCGCAGAGGGAGCTTGGAGCAGGAGCTGGCTGTTCAGTGTGCTGTCACTGTGCCCCTGCCCTGGGAGGGCAGCTCCCCGGCCTCCACCAGCCAAATCATTTGCTGTCGTCTCGCTGCTCTCCCCTCTTCCCTGCCCTGGCAACGACTGCGTGTGCACATGAAAGCTCAGTGAATGCAAATCAGGATAGATGTGCTGGTGCTTCTAGCTCTGTGAACACACGCTTTATGACTATTGAGGATTTGGGGGTTTTTCAGTGGGTTTTTGTTTTGTCAAAAAACCCCAAACAGTCCCACAGGGTTTCCGTTAACATAATTGTGTTGAGCAAGTTGGACATATTTGAAAGCTTTTACGTGCCTGTTATATATCCAGGGTTTGTCTTGGAACATGCTAGGTTGCAATAGACATTTTCCAATTAAGTGAAACAGCAGTGAGGATAATGGGTTTATGGAAATGGAAGAGCCATGCTGGAGGGAGATGGAAAGCCAAAAAGCATTAATCTTAATAGGATCCTTTTTCTTTCTTTCTTTCTTTTTTTTTTTAATAGCTTTGCTTTTCCTTTAAACTTTTTAAAAATTTCCCTAGGTGTGCCCCTGGTTCTGGACTGGCACGTTCTGTGTCAAGAGAATCTGTTCCTCCTTTTCCTCCTTCACTTCAAAATTCCCTTTTTTTTTTTTTTTTCTTTTTTTTTCTTTTTTCTGTCTTC